>JAPYZJ010000956.1:0-39129 GCA_030522765.1 Ophioninae sp. B BG-2022a
GCTTTAACCTTCCCCCCCCTAACTATCACCACCATCCCCCCAGTCCCGCTACTCTTTGGGGCTACATTTGCTCAGGGTATACAAACCTCGCGGTGGACCCGCGAGTCGTGACCTACCCGAATCGGGAATCAGCTAGGGTGCAACCGTTTGAGGATTTTACCATCGACCCTTCGACGAGCCCTTCCATCCCCCTCTTTCCTGTTCTCTCTGATGATCAGTGATACGAGCTAATTCGAATTTCGTGGCATCTAGTTTGTTTGGGTTTACGACTGTGATGTTAGAATGGGGCGGAGAGGAGGTGGGAGGGGGGAGGGGGCTTTTGACGTCAGCAGAATTTTCGGTTTGTTCGTTTGGGTTTAAAAGCCGATGGGGTCGAGCCTGAGATAAGAGGGTTCAGTTTGGGTTTCGGTTTTTCTATTTTTTTGAGGGATTTTTTATTTTTCTGAGTGGGTTTTGCTAGTTTATTTTTAGGGATTTTTTATTTTTCTGGGTGGGTTTTGCTAGTTTATTTTTAGGGATTTTTGGATTTTTCTGAGTGCGTTTTTCTAGTTTATTTTTAGAGATTTTTTGGATTTTGCTGGTTGGGTTTTTCTATCTCCATTTCAAGGTTTATTTGTTTGGGTTTGTTTGGGTTCTTCTATTTTATTTAGGGCTTTTTGATTTTTCTGGGTGAGTGGTTCCAGTTTATTTTTAGGGATTTTTGGATTTTTCGAGTGGGTTTTTCTAGTTTGATTTTAGGGATTTTTGAATTTGTCGAGTGGGTTTTTCTAGTTGATTTTTAGGGATTTTTTGGATTTTGCTGGTTGGGTTTTTCTATCTCCATTTCAAAGTTTATTTGTTATAAACTTATATAAAATAATATTTGTAGTTTATTTGTACTTGTTGCTCGTGTTAGGTTTTTTTTGACATTGTTTGGATTAGCCTGTTCCCTTCCGGTTCGTTTGGGTTTGTTTGGGTTAGATAATCTTTGTTTGGGTTTTGAAGGGAATGGGAACGGGTTGGGTATTGAGTGTTTTCGGTTTCTCGTGAATTACGAGGCGCGATTTCGCATTTAGTGGAAAGCCAGCCACAAATTGGATGATTGGTGACGCGAGCTCGAAAGATGGCGGATCCCTCGAATGGATAACAATGAAGGGAATAGAGCATCATCGATATTTGCATCGCGCTTGGATTCGACCTGTTCCCGTTTTATTTGTGAACGAACGAAGTGAGGTATTTGAAAGCGAGTGCTCTTGTGGGCAGATATCGATCACGAAATTTCACGCTCGGGTATTGGCTCGCGTGCTCCTATGTCGAGTAGTGTGTGATAACGTCTCGTAGAATACGTTATCAGGCAACATCTCCCGGGCGTCTCTTATGAGCCGTATATAATTTGTGAAACTTTATTGGTTACGTGATACCGATGAAATCGTGTAAAACGAACCACCGAGAGAAACAAAAAAAAACAAAAGAAGGACAAACGAAAATTCGACAATTTTGTTTGGGTTTAAACATTTGAAAAAACATTTTCAATCTCAAAAAATCAAAGATCATTTTTGTGAAATAAGTATTATTGCAAAATTTACCTGTTTGAGTTTGTTTGAGTTTAGAAAATTTGAAAAATAATCTTGAGTTTTGAAATAAAAATCATTTTCGAGGCATGAGTGGTATTGAAAAATGTAAATTCGGCTGTGCTTTATTTGAAAATGAATCAATCGAGCTATATAAGTGTATAGTTAATCAATTAATTAAGAATAATATAATAAGAATATTCATTAAGAATACTATAATAATAAACAATTACGAAAATGGATCTCCTATTAATTAATTCATTAGGATTAATGCACAATAAATAAAGACAATCAATTATTAAATTGAACAATTGAGACAATTACGATAATGGTTCTCCTCTTAATTAATGCATTAACTAATTCATTAATAAGAGGTCCATTTTCGTAATTGTTTATTATTATATTATTCTGGATCTGCGATCCCTTCAACATACGTTGGAGTTTCCTCTCCAATTAAAGTCTCCTCAAACGATGGTTTCTTGAAACGTTTATAGCAGTCTAACCTCTTAAGGGTCAGATTAAGAGGGACGAAAACGAAGATGCACGAAGATGCAAACCGCAAATAAGATAAATAGCGAGGGAAAGTTCTCTCTGGTTGCCAGGATATCTCGTGAATCAGCTTGCGGTTATGAGCGGTATCTCCGTCGCTCTCCTTTTTTTTCATATCTCCCTGCAAAACCCTGAACCTTGTGGTAAATCTCCTAGTATTCCAGTATTTCCCCGCAGGACCCAGAACCAAATCCCAGCTAATTTCCGAGTCATCCCAGAGACTGCCCAAAAGCTGAGCTTCCGTTAGCTTTATTCGAGCTTTCGTTAGCTCATCGAGCTTTCGCCAATTTTAATAGCATTCAGACCTCTGAGAAGTTTTCTCAAGCTTAAAAATTTTAGTTTTTAATTTTTTGGAGCTTTTTAAAATGTCTCATTTTTCGTTATAATTCCCTGAGAGCTTTTTCGAGTATTTTTAATTGTCTAGCATTTTCTGTTTTCTAGTATTCCTTATTTTCTAGTGTTTTCAATATTCAAGTATTTTTTATTTTCTAGCATTTTTGATTTTCTAGTATTTTTCGTTGTCTAGCATTTGTTTATTTTCTAGTGATTTCGATGTCCTGGTATTTTTTTATTTTTCAGCATTTTTTGTTTTCTCGCTTTTTTTTTCTTCATTTTTTAGTGTTTTTAGTTTTCTAGTATTTTTTGTATTTTCTAGTTGTTTACGATTTTTCGATTAATTTCGAGCTTTTCGTGTTGTTGTCGATGTTCAGCATGACCTTTGTGACCTTTTTCTAGGAAATATGATATTTCTCGAAGTTTCGCGAGGATCTTGGAGCTTTCGAGTCCAAGGTATTTTGAGCTTGCAGTAGAAGAGGTCGCAAGCCCTCGTAACGTTTTTTTTTCGTACGTAATCAAAGTTTTCTCACACGTGGGAAAGTAATACGGGCTTTATGCCAAAGACATCCGTGCGGGGGCGTAAACGAGTATCAAGCAGGTATCAAGCCTGGCATGAGCCTGATGTTGGGCTTGGTGAAGCCACCGGAGGTCGGAAGTCATCAAAAACTTGTGCTTTGAGCAAGCCCGATAGCCGCGTGCCGATTCTCGCCTTTGCCAGCAACATCCACTTCCGTATGTGCGTTTCATCCCCCCGTTGCTTCTTATCGATCTGCCGAGTGCCAAATGTGCTACACCGAGCTTTCTTCGACGTTGATGCAGACATATTTTTTTATCTCGGTTAGAAGATCCAGCTTCGAGGAATTCTTTTTCCTGACAATCCCATTTTTCCAAATAAAAATCACGTTTTTGAACAAATCCGAACAAACCCAAACACGGTTTAAACAAACCCAAACAAACCCAAAACATGAAATACCTTTCAATCCAAATTTGGTATCAATTCTAATATCAAGCTCTGACAATAAGTTTATTCAAATAAATAAATAGTCACGTTAAAAAAATATAAATAAATATAATTATATTAAATTAAATAAATATGAAGATTAATGTAAATAAAATATGAAGTGAAAGAGAAATATGAATAATTAAGTAACAGAAAAATATAATAAAGATAAAAAAATAAAGAATTGAAAATTAAATTATTTCGGAACGATTTTGAGTAAAATTTGAATAAAAGTGAAAATTCGAATTGTTGAAATATTAAAATGTAATTATTTTGGAACAATTTTTTTATCGATGGGTTTTGGGGGTTGGAGATTGGGGGTTGGCCACCCCTGAATTAAATATAAAGATTAATGCAAATAAAATATAAACTGAAAGAGAAATATAAATAATTAGGTAACAGAAAAATATAATGAAGATAAAAAAATAAAGAATTGAAAATTTAATTCTTTCGGAACGATTTTGAGTAAAATTGGAATAAAAGTTAAAATTCGAATTGTTGAAATATGAAAATTTAATTATTTTGGAACAATTTTTTTATCGATGGGTTTTGGGGGTTGAAGGTTGGGGGTTGGCCACCCCTGACGTTACCACGTCAATGCCCAACGACGAGGAGAGTTTACCTCATCTTTTCCAGGCCCGGATTTTCACGGGTGCAACGTACCTTTCCATCAACTCGCTCCCAGGCACGTTACAAATGGGAAGACACGAAAATAGGGGATGATAAACGTCGCTCGTGTCGGGAGCGGATGAACTGCGATGAAAAATATAAAACTGTTGCGATGGGGAGCCCAAAGGGGGAAGCAAAAGTTTCGATTGTCGAGTACTTGTACGTGTCAAAGGAGAAGTGGCTCGAGTGTGAAGAGTGTCTGAGGCCAGTCGACCAACTTTCAACCGAGGAGAAACAAGATAAAGGGATTTTCGGCTCACGTAGTCAATAGAAAAAAGCTCGGTCACAACTGGCCACCAGAATTCATTTTCCAATCAGTATTCTTCAACTCGTTTTTCCTGATTAAAAAAAAAAATCTTAAAAAATTAAAAATATGACTAATACCTCTTAATATTTTTTGAAATTTTACAAATAAATAACACCCTTAAGATCCCATAAATATTCTTCAATTTGGGTATGCAAAAATAATTAATAAACATTTCTTTTTAAATAAATGTTAAGAAATTCAAATGATAATTAAAAGATAAATAGAAGTAGTAATAAAATAAAATATTTATGAATAATAATGAAATAAAAAAGGTAGAAATGGAGATTTTTTTAGACTGTCGAACAATCGTGTTTTCCAACGATTTTGGTATTTTCTGGTAATTTTTATACGAAGTTGATAAAAATAGTCAAAATCGAATTTTCGTTGGAGAAATTTAGAATTTTAGAATTTTCGTTGGAAAAATTTAGAGTTTTAGCACTGTCAATAGAAAAATGTAGAATTTCAGAATTTTCTTTAGAAATAATTAGAATTTTTGAATTGTCAGTAGAAAAAATTAGAATTTTCGAATTTTCGTTAGAAAAATAATAATTGGGACAAACGAAAAGTGATAATCGATAAATGATAACGTATAAAGCTCCCCCTCTTGCTGGCTTCTCCACGTTCTGCCTGGTGCACCATGAGACCATTGGGATCAAACTTGATCGTTGTTTTTATACAATTAATGTTGGACAACGCGTTTAATGATGGGAAGTACAAATTAGTTGAAAATCGATTGAGCAAAACGATTGAACCATCAAATTAGAATGGTTAGTTCGGGGATGAATTCGGAGGTGCACTTGGCGATTTAGTTTGGACGAGTTAACGAGTTCAATGGGGCCAAGTGGAGGGATAATGAAAATAGCGACAATCGCTGGTCTCGATTGAAAGGGTGGCTTCGAACGGCCAACTCTGGTACAATGGTCGGATCACGAAAGTCCATTGATCCCAATACCCTTTGGTACGAAGTATTCCGATTTTAAGGGTTAAAATCACCCTTCAGGTGAAACGTCGAGACCTGATTCAAAAGACAGTTTTTTTAATGAAAGAAAAAGTAGTTGATTATTTTTAAACCAGATAAGAAGAAAGAATTTTTTTTAATCAAAGAAAAAAAGAAATCTTTTTATTTAATAAAAGAAATAAATTAACTTTTTTTTATCAAAGAAAAAACAAACTTGTTTTCTAACCCAAACAAAAAATGAAATATTTTTTAAATCAAACAAAAATAAACAATCATTTTTAAATAAAATTTCAAAACGCAAAAAATGAAACGCATCTTTCATTTTTTTAAGGGCGCTGATTTTAAGGGCTAAAACCACCCTTCAGGTGAAACGTTAAGACCTGATTCGACAGGTCCACGAATTTTTGTCCAGGGAGGATATAAAATTTCTTCTATGTGGAATTACAAAAAGAATATTTATTTTTAAAACACATTTGACTCAGACAATAATCGAGGGGTTCGCTGAATGCTCGATTACCTTTTTTTTATTATTGAATTGGGAGTCCATTATGCGCTCGTTCTCTTCGTTATCGTTTTGTCTTTGAAATGGCTTTCGATTTATCGAGCTCCGATTGTTTTTCAATTTTTGGCAGAATTTCAAAGGTGGAACATCGGCTTTCACCATTTTTGTTTTTTTTTTTTTTTTTTTTAATTTTTTTTTTTTTTTTTTTTTTTATTTTTTTTTTTTTTTTTTTTTTTTATTTTTTTTTTTTTTTTTTTTTTTTTTTTTTTTTTTGTAGAATAATTTTTTTATTAAAAAAAAAATTATAAAAATATGAATTGAATTAAATTAAATTAAATTAAATTAAATTAAAAATATGAAATAAATTAAAAATTAAAAAATATAAATAAACATTGTACCCAGCTTAGCTGGGTAAAATTTCGAGAACAGTGATTTTTGTCCGAAAATTGGAAAAAAAGATGGAAGATTAGGTTGAAGTCGTTTTTAGAGGTTTGGGCGATGAGAGAATGTGGAGGAAGGTGGGAAGTTAATCAACGTCATCAAACTGATCAACCGGATCCTTGGAAATTCTTAGTGGAATATCTCGAGGTAACCAAACAAACCCAAACATCTAATCATCTTGCCAGTTGATCCGTTAATTCACGACTTGATCCGGAAGTTCCAAGACGAGTTGTTCGTCATGCTGGAAGCGTGAAAAGTTCTTAGGTATCGATAATAGTTTCGAACCAACGGAACTTCTTCGAGCCCTGTTCCAACTACCGGTCCAATGGACCGGAAGCGATAGTGTAATCGCGCTAATTAACCTGTCGCTCCCCACCTATTTCGACGCCTGACGAATACCGGAATCCAAACGGAGATCCATCAGGAATTTCCGTCGGTTTGCCAATGAGGAGCCAATAAGGAGATTGTTTACTGTCCAATGAAATCAGGCTTCTAATTAAGCTGGTAAAGAAACCCAATCAAGGGATTCTACTCTTTGATCCAGCCCTATGAAAAATCTAGGATAAAATCTGGCGAATATTACAGACCAAACTTCCGGATTTGTAGTCGTCAGAAATCAAAAACTATTTTTCGTTTAATCGGTTAAGGGGAAGCACATATTAACCCAAACGATATTCCTAATGAGCAGCTATCAGGAATCAAGAATCATAAACCCAAATAAACCTACTGATCAGCAGGTATCAGGAATCAAAAATCATAAACCCAAACAAACCTACTGATCAACAGCTATCAGGAATCAAGAATCATAAATCCAAACAAATCCAAACAAACCGACTGATCACAACCGTCTTTCATTGAATCCTTCAATCCAACCGAAATTCCTGATCAGCATCAAAGAGTCCTCTTCTTCCATTCAACCCTCCACCCAAACAAACCCAAACAGCCTTCCTATCCATCACTGATGAATCACCAACCATTTGGTTCCTTCGTTCAACATAATCCAGAGACGTTTAGCTGTACTCACTCTTTCGTTTTATTTTCTCTTCTCTAGTCTACACCGGAAGTTCCATTTTTCTCGGCACGTTTTTGTTCCCCAATTTCCCCAGAGGATCGTCGAACTAAGCGTTTGTTTTCACCAGCTCGATGAAATCGATCACCTCGAATCCAATCATTCCGTTGGTACGTTTCAACCCGATTCGTACTCGTTCTTTTCAAGCACAACGATTTATCGAATTGTGGAAGTTCAGAACTGGTTGAAGGCTTCAATCAGCCATTATAGCACTTTCGAATGATTATCAATGGGATCTTGATCACCGATTTTTCCTCAAGGATTTCCAGGCTGGAAAACGGTTGGATTCAACTGGAAAGTCATCGAAGTTGAAAGAACGCTTTGGGACAACCGGCTGATGACATTCGTGGAACGCGACGATGAGGAAACTGACGGAGCAGCCATCCAACGCGGTTTCCACGGAAGGTAGCCCAAACGGGTTGGCGACTGCGCCGTTCTGACCAAACTCCTTCAACCCGTTACCTTAACCCCCCTCCCCACCCTCCGCCACGTCCCTCTATCTCTTTCTCCAAGTCTCTTCCGTTTCTCCAGCAAGCTGCCGCGTTCCAGTGAGGGAATGGGGTGGTTGTGGTGGCGGCGTAACTTGATGGTGCGGCGAGGGTACATCATCGTATCACTTTGCGTCTCCCGTAGCGTGTTTTATTAACCATCCGAATCCGAGACTCCAGTGGACCCATTGCCACTCCAGGAGGGACTATTGACCCGATTGAACATTAGGGATGCTGACTTTGGACTTTTTATTTCCAAGGGAAAGAAAAAAAAGGAATTGGAGGTTGTAAAAAGTGCCTGGAGGCTCCTGGAGACTGCTGGAGGCTCCTGAAAAATGCTGGAGGCTCCTGAAAAATGCTGGAGGCTCCTGAAAAATGCTGGAGGCTCCTGAAAAATGCTGGAGACTCCTAAAGTTTGCTGGAGGCTCCTGAAAAATGCTGGAGACTCCTAAAGTTTGCTGGAGGCTCCTGAAAAATGCTGGAGGATTTTAGAAATTGCTGGAAACTCCAGGAGACTCCTGGAGGCTCCAGTTGCTCTCTGATAAAAAGGAAATCAATGCAGGAAGTGTAAATTAATCATGATAAATCACATCTTCGGAAATTGGTGAGACAGTTTCACCAGCACAGTCCCGAAACTACGAATTACCACAAGTTGATTTTTAACTGACACGAACGTAATTATTCACTGAATTATTATCAGGTTTAACAATAATCGATAAAATTTATTTTCATTCCCGAGAAAAAAACTGGTTGATGAATGGAAGTCTGGTGATTATGGAATTATTCACAATTATTCAAAAAAAGTCGATAATGTTCGTGTTCCTGAAGGAAAATGTTTGTCACCCTCGAGTTTATAACTTATCCGAAGAGATTCGTTTTGTAACTTCAAATTGTTGACGATTTTTGATATTTTGATGTTTGGAAAAAAAATTTTGATTATTTCGAACGAAAATATTTTTCCAGTTCGAGCGTCGATAAATTATCGGAGGATTTTTATTTCCATTTGAATTCGCATTTGAAATTCTCTCGAGGAATCTTGCGGTTTCTTTTCCCCCCTAAAACGTACAGGAAAAATGGCCACAGTAAATAGAATCTCTAGCGAATTTTTTTTCGCGTCTCAATTGTTTGCTCTTTGCCTTTCTTCTTCCACTTGATAAATACAGCCGTGGGTACTCTTTCTCTCTCTCCTGTTTGTACATCGAGGCGTGGGCATTTACGATACACGAAGCTCGTACGTATCGCGTTTACACGAATCGAACTTACAAAAGCTTGAGAATTTCCGTTGCGGTGATCGCGACGTTGACTCGGGCTTTTTCACCTGCGAGCTCCCACGATACAAATAAATTCGTTTGTCCGTAGATCGAGGCAGAAACGAGATACGACCCTGTCTCCTTTCTTTTTTTACCTTCCAGTACCGCCCTCTTTTGACTGACTTACCAAGTAGATAAATCAAAGAAAATTGAATTTTCGTTTTTTCGAAATCTCATCGCTAAATACATGAATTTCTTTTTTTTTAATTAATGGGAATGATACTTAAATCAAAGAAAAATATTATTTTGTTTGGGTTTGTTCGGGTTCCGTTATTTCTGAAAAAATGATTCTGTTTTAATGAATGAAAATGATGAATTTTACTTAAATCAAAGGAAAATATTATTCTGTTTGGGTTTGTTTAGGTTGCGTTATTTTTGAAATAAATGATTCTCTTCTTTATCAATGATTGAGAGGAATTTTTCTTAAATTAAAGCATTTCATTAATCTTAAATTAAAATATAAAATAATGAAAGAAAGAAATTAATTTTTTTAATGAAAGATTACATGTTAATTTTCGTTTAACCGAAGAAAATATAGGTTTTTTTCTAACCCAAACAAAAAAATTAAATATTTTTTAAATCAAACAAAACTAAAAAATGATTTATAAATAAAATTTTTAAATGCGAAAAACGAAACACATTTCCATTTTTTTTAAGAGTGCTGATTTTAAGTGCTAAAACCACCCTTCAAGTGAAATGTCAAGATCCGACTTGACAATTCCACGAATTCTTGTCCAGGGAGGATATAAAAATACGTCGATGTGAAATTACAAAAAGATTATTTATTGTTAAAAAATATTTAACTCAGCGAAAAATCGAGGGTTTCGCCAAATGGTCGATTACATTTTTTTTTATTATTGATTTGGGAGTCCATTATGCGCTCGTTCTCTTCGTTATCGTTTTGTCTTTGAAATGGCTTTCAATTTATCGAGCTCCGATTGTTTTTCGATTTTTGGCAGAATTTCAAAGGTGGAACATCGGCTTTCACCATTTTTGTTTTTTCTTTTCATAGAACGTATTGTCCCTTCCTTTTTTCGACCATTTTTCAAGCGCACGCTCCGGGAAAACTAATTGAGATATCGGGACGAAAACAACGGCTTTCTCGGAACTCTATAATAATCCTTTTCAAAACACCCATACTGCATTTTTTTTCGTAGAATAAAGCTCAGCCTACCGCTAACGAAAATCTCTCCATTTTCACAATTCCGCAAAAAATGTCGAAAAGATTTCTAAAAAACGTTTGCCTTTTGAAATTTGAACCGAATTTTGCCTTTGAACAAAATAATCGGAGCAATAAATAATATTGTATAAAAACAAAAAAAATTATTTCTCGAACCCTCATCAAAAAAGCATTTTTCCCTGAACGAACGATAATATATTTATAAACCAGATCAAAAAATTCGAAACTAATTCAAAACATTAAAAAGAAAAAATATTTAAATAACTTAAGAAAAAAAATAAAAAATAAATGTTTGTACAAGTTGAACAGTCTTTGATCCACTTTTGCAATAAAAGTCAAAAAGGGCGGATAGAAAATGAAAAAAAAATATTTATAATTCGAAGAGAGTCCGGAATTGATTTTTTGTAATCGAGCGAATTAATTGACTCGTAACGAGACCAGAAATATGACGTTAACGATAATAATGGTTCGGACGAATGGTCGGAAGTGAATAGTGTCAACGTGGTACGTCAAATATCGAGCGAGACGATCGGAGGGGGGCAATGATTAAACTCGGTGGGATATATATTGAACAATGGGCGATTTGTAATACACGTATCCTTCGCGTCGGGGGTGTATACGTTGGATATTTTATCGGGGAGTTTGAACCGCGTGTTTATTCGCTCGAGATTGTACAGCCTTCGAAAATTATTGAGCGGAATGCATTTTGGTAAATGACCGGAAGTACGGGTGCGAGCGTTAATGGAGCACTCCATTCATTGGTGACCGGTTGGTTATTCTCAATTTATATCGCGACATTAATGATCGTTTTATCGATCGTTGTAAATATTCAATTTGAGGCTTTTTTTGCCACTTTTATTCAAACATATTTTTTAACGTCCTTTTGAAAATATAACTTTTCGTAAATACAATTTTTCGAAAATCAAACTTCGAAAATCAATCGTTGCGAAAATCAAACTTTTCGGAAATCAAACATTTAGAAAATCAAACTTTTCCAAAATCAAACTTTTCGAAAATAAAACGTTTTAAAAATCAAACTTTTCAAAAATCAAACTTGTCGAACAGCAAACTTTTCGAACAGCAAGCTTTTCAAAAATCAAACTTTTCGCAAATGAATCGTTCGAAAATCAAACTTTTCAAAAATCGAACTTGTCGAACAGCAAACTTTTCGAACAGCAAGCTTTTCAAAAATCAAACTTTTCTAGAAAATTTATTTTTGGACTTTTGTAGTTGGGATGAAAAATGGAGGTCAGACTGTATATCGAGTTTTCACGACGAACCGTAACGATGGAACGCGCTCTCAATATTTGCTACCATCGTCATGGTTACTCTCCGAGGTACGACGTGGCTCGCGGGTAACCATCGACTTCCTCGCATTCGTCGAGTATAAGCACGCGCCTCGACGTCGATCCTTCAACGTTGCGGCTTTGTCTCGATTTCGACCCGTGGCGAACCGAAGAATTCGAGTCGGTTTACGAAATCCGTATCTGTTTGTAAACGGTGCTGGAAATTCGACATCGGAATAGGAAATCGGTGATCGGTTGCGGAAATCGATATCGAAAATCAGTTACGAAGATCGTTATCGGAAATCGGTAAGGAAGATCGTTATCGAAAATCGGTATCAAAGATCGTTATCGAAAATCGGTATCAAAGATCGTTATCGAAAATCGGTAACAAAGATCGTTATCGGAAACCGGTATCGGAAATCGGTAGTGGAGATCGTTATCGGAAATCGGTAGTGGAGATCGTTATCGGAAACCGGTATCGGAAATCGGTAGTGGAGATCGTTATCGGAAATCGGTAGTGGAGATCGTTATTGGAAATCGGTAGTGGAGATCGTTATCGGAAATCGGTAGCGGGGATCGTTATCGGAAATCGGTAACGAAGATCGTTATCGGAAATCGCTAGCGAAGATCGTTATCGAAAATCGGTATCGGGAATCGTTATCGGAAATCATTATCGGCAATCGTTTTCGGGAATCGATTTCGCAGATCGAAAGTGCTCGAGGATTCGAGCAAAGGGAAAGAAGAAAAGAATGCCGGTCGATCTCTATTACGCACCTCCGAGTCCGCACTGTCGCATGGTCATCATGGTGGCGAAGGCCATCGGGGTTCACCTGAATTTCAAGCATATAGACATTTTCACCGGGCAACAATTGGAACCCGAGTACGCCCAGGTACATAAATCGGTTGCAAAGACTTCAGAATCGTACAGATTCGTTCGAGGCTCTTTTTAGTCGGGACTTAAACTTCAAACGGATTTTGCAGATAAATCCACTGTGCAAAGTGCCAACGTTGGACGACAATGGATTTGTAATCTCGGAATGGTTGGTAGGGAATATCGTTAAGGGTTTCAATATTGGTTAAAAACTGACTTAAAGTGGCTTATCGAAAAATTATTAAAAAAAAACTATTAAAAATAAGTAAAAACAATTAATTTAATTTTATTTATTTGAATTATTAAATCATTTATTTTTTAAAATTATGTAATTAAAATAAAATATCTTTCTTTCAATAAAACAAAAAAATAGACGGTTGAATAATTTAAATATTTTATTTACATACAAAAGTATTTTATATTGAAAATATATATTTGTTTGAAACTTAAATTTAAATTAATTTCAATTGTTATTAGGTCATATCTAAGTTAAGAAAATTTACAATTTTTTAAAACAAAAACTTTAAATTATAAATAGTTAAATCAAATTAAAAAAAACTACTTATTAAAAAAAACATTAACGAATAAATGGTTAATTTTGCACTTAAAAAATAACTTTGAGGAAGACGATTGCTGGATAAACGTACGAAATTTAATTTCCGTGTACGTCGAGAAAATTCGGTGCTACGTTTTATTGAAAAGCACTTCATTGAAAGCACTTGTTCACGATTGATTTTCGCCACGTGGAAGATCTTGAACGAAAAAAAAACGGAGTTTTTCTTCAAGGCGATAATAATGGATCTTCGAAGAGAGAGAGAGAGAGAGAGATAATTTAGAGAGATAACAACTTCAACTTCAAAGAGACAGTGATGGACTCGATGGAACTTCACTTGATTATCGTGTTTCAATAATCGTAAAAAAAGTCTACATTCTTTTTTCTTGGTTATTTTTTTCATTTCTTTTTTTTCATTATTATTAATAAATGTGAAAAAATCTAAAGTATAGCGATTTGAAAATAGGCCATAATTATTTTTAAATATTAGTATTTATTATTTATTGCTATTATTAACAAGGATTAATTATTTATAATAAAATAATATATAATACAAATAATAATTATTGAAAAATAACGAAACTACAAAAATAACAGTAAGTTTTAAAAATAAAACTTAAAAAATGTTAAAAACGTTATTTTGAAAATTATGGTTTTGAAAAAAATGCGTTTAAAGTGCTACCTGTAGTTTAAATGTTTCAATTATAAATTTATGTGGAATCGATGATATCTGAACCTAGATTTGGATTTTGCCCTTCGTTTTGAGTCGAATCAAGCCGAAAATTTACAAAGTCCAATGATGGCCCAAACTTATTAAAAATTCAGTAAAATAAATGTTTAACGATAGTCGAGCGATCATGGGATATCTGGTGAACAAGTACGCCATGAACGATTCCCTGTACCCGAAAGATCCTCGAAAGAAAGGAATCGTCGATCAGATGCTGTATTTCGACATTGACAGCTTTTTCGGAAATATTTTCAAGTGTTGGGTAAGCTCTTTTAGGTCCATCTCCGGTTCTCTCCTTGTTATTTCATTATTTCTCTTTGACTAGAAAGACGTTGGAAATTCCAGGTTCCAGTCGCGTTCAAAATAGCGAGCGAGGTCGAGGAGGAGAACGTGCTCGCGGTAGAGAAATCCTTCGAGGTCCTTGACGCCTATCTCCAGGATGCCGAATACGTGGCTGGCGAGAATCTCACGATTGCCGATTTTAGCATCCTCGTGAGCGTCACCATAGCTGAGGTTGGCCTCAATCGAGTCCTCCGATAAAATTTATTCTTCCTAACCCAAACCAACCCAAACGATCCAATCGAATCCGGAATAAACTAAAGATACCCAAAAAAACACCAACAACTGAAACGTGACAAACAAACCCAAACAAACCTGAACAAACCCAATCCCAAACCCAAACAGTCGTCAAGCTAATCAAAACAAACACCGACAGCCCAAACAAATCCAAAGAAACACGAATAATCCGAATTTAAAAAAACAACTGAAAAACCCAAACTCTATCTCAAAGAAACCTGAATAAACTCAAACCCAAACAAACCAGAATAAACCCAAACAGTCCTCAAACTAGTCCAAACAATCGAAAACAAACCCCGCAAACCCAAACAGTCCTCAAACAAGTTAAAAATCCTGAAAAAATCCAAACAAAGTTGAGTCTTTCTAAAACCAAACGGACCACTTGCGTTTTGCAGATTTTTGGCTTCGACGTTGCAAGATATGATAACGTTGCGGCGTGGTTCGCTCGGTGTAAAGACGATACAGCTAAATACGGCTACAACGAATTTATCGACGCCTCTTCGATTTTAGGCGAAATGCTCCGAGCCAATGTCGAGGCTCCTTAGGAATTTCCCATTCTCTCATTCATCTACGATTATATTATCAATTGTTAATGCAATCGAGCACCAAGTGTAGAATCGTTCTTAATAAAACACCACTGGCAAGACGTGCCATGAGTTATTTTTCTTGACCCAAGGTTCTTTGAGGACCCCATGCTGGGGTCATGCGAAAGCATGATTCGTGTCGCCCGAGCGTTAGTCCAAACTTACCTATCTAGGAAGATCTAGGAAAACCATTTTTGATCCTTAACTGTAGGTTTTGGGAATCATGCACTTCCAATTCCTAAATTGGCAATCCAATTCCTTGACTGGCAGTCTAATTCATAGGCTGGCAGTCCAATTCCTAGCCTGGCAGTCCAATTCCTAGATTAGCAGCCCCATTACTAGCTTAGCAGACCAATTTCTGGCCTGGCAGTCCAACTTCTAGCCTAGCAGTCCGATTCCTTGATTGGCAGTCCAATTCCTAGCCTGGTAGTCCAATTTTTAGCCTGGCAGTTCAATTCCTAGATTGGCAGTCCAATGTCTAGCCTGGCGGTCCAATTCCTAGATTAGCTGCCCAATTACTAGATTAGCAGTCCAATTTCTAGCCTGGCAGTTCAATTCCTAGATTGGCAGTCCAATGTCTAGCCTGGCGGTCCAGTTCCTAGATTAGCAGCCCAATTACTAGATTAGCAGTCCAGTTAGGGGTAGTCCACTAAGGATCTAGGAAAACCAAGAAAAGTCAAGATCCGACCCAGGCAATAGATATTTTTCTCCATCAAGCGTTCATTTTGACATCGTTGGCCTTTTTTGCGGATGGCCTCTTCAGGCAATCCCGCTGGCTAATTAATAAGAGTTGGATGGAGGCGAGAGTTTGAAGTAGTTGGGAAAGAGCATGAGAAAGTGGCAGGGTTGACGAGGGAATGGACGGAAGGGAGGTTGGAGTTCACTCACCGCTAGAGATCCTTCAATTACGCTGTTGGTGTCCCAGGACACCGGGTGGTCACCCGGACTGCTCTCGTTCCAGCTACTCGTCCCAGTTGTATGAAAGATTCCCAACTATGATCCGGGGAATGTCACAGTCGACACGAATGCCAACGGGAAGGAAAGGGGTTGACTGAAGGGAAGAAAAGGCTCCGCGGAGAATCGTCGACTGAAAAAACGAAAAAAATGATGGAGGAAGACTGTAGAAGAAAAAGTACGAACGCCTGTCGCACTCTCGAAAAGCTGAGCGTGATCTTAGTTTCTTTTGGGTACAGTGCAATCCTGATTTTTTTCCATTTGGGGACTCAATTAGTGAACAATAGGTTTTGGGAAGAAATGAGTGGTTTCAATGTTGGTGAAGGCTTGAAAATGGTGGGGTTGTGAGTGTCTTAAAAAATTGTTGATAATTTGGTTAAAAAGCCTTAAGGGTCATTTAGATATATGACGTATAATTATATTTTTACTTTTGGCTTCACAGTCACCTTTTGTTGAAAACAAACTTGAGAATTTATTTTAGGGCGAATGTATTGTACTAAAAATCGATTTTTAAGAATTTTTCTTCACCCTTAATATTATTATTTTTGACCAATTATTATTCAATACTCAAGCTATTATTTTATGATTATTTAATACTCTTTTTTTAATGAATCTTTACTTTGTCTTTTTTCAATCAATTTTTGTAATTTTTTTTCAATTAATTTTATAAAAAGTGATTAAAAAATTCTTAAAATCCAATTATAATGGAAAGAAAATTCTAAAAATTAATCTTTAATGATTTTCAAAGTATTTATATAATAATATAATTTAATTTATATAATTAAAAAATAAAAATCAATTAAAAAAAACCGCATTACCCTTAATATTAATTTTAAAATAATCAAACATAGGTATGACTTTTCGAACGAATCGAGATTTCACTGTTATCATCGTTATCAACGGAGTGTTTGCATAAAGAGGGAACGCGAGAAAAAAGAAAGAAAAATATAAGGAGAATGCGAGAAACGTGGAGGCGTCAAAAGAAAAAAACTGCTAGGCGTCTCTCCGCGTCGTATATCATGATAATTAAAGTGGAATCTCTAGGGCGGTGTGCGCTTCGTTTGAAGGCTCCTTCGAGATTAGCCTCGACTCCGTGTACGCGATCCTTTCACTCGATAATAAATACCTTTGTCACTGGTATTGACACGATGCAGCGATCTCGTCTCGTAACGAATTTTTATCCAAACCTGTCCTAAGTTCATCAAACCGATTTCTTATAAAATCCGTTCTCTTATCAAAATCGTCTCTTATCAATTCCATTCTCTTTCCTATTTTTATAACCGTTCTCGCGTACTCGGAAGATATTAAAAATAAATAAATTATTTGACACACAAATTTCATTCTTTATCGGAATAATTGGAAATTAATTATGCAACTATAGAAAACGCTTTGGGGTTATGGTATTTTTGGAAATTCGGAATTTCTTAGGAAGGAGGAATATTCTCGGTGATCCAATTCGATCCAATCATTTTTGATGTTTGAATAGGTCCTTAAAAGCCTTTATTTATAGCTGAAAATACATTTTGAGGTATGACTGTACGGGCATTAAAAAATCATGTTTTTTCCTTAATTTGAGCAATTATCGTTCTTGATAGAATAATAATGCATGATTTTCGATCGTTTAAAATTTTTAATTAATCATAACTGTATTCAAATTCAATTAAAGTAAATTTTAATTTATCATAATTTTAAGTAATCTATAAAAGTACTTTTTTATTTAGTCATCTCGATGATTATTCACAGCTTTATTCACGGATTACTTGGATTTATCAATGATCGTGATGATCTCTATCATTGAGTAGAATCTGTGACCTTGAAAAATATTCCCGGACTCAGGACCCAAATTATCTTTATCAAAACAGATCGAGAGTTCGTTCAACTGTAAAATTATTAAAAACATGTTGTATTAAGAGGGAGAAGGGGAATTTGTGAAATTCCTCTTGTTATCTTGTTCAAGCAGCCAATGTTGATGACAAACACTATTCCATGTTTATCTGAAATGTGCATTGTCACAGCTTTTAACACATCGCGTGTAGCAATTAACTTTCGAAAAGTATGATTGGTCGAACGGTGAATCCAAGGTCTTCGCGAGTCCAATCGATGCGGGAATCGAATGGATTACGGCCTTCTCGAAACCGGTCTCGCTGAGCGAGTCGAAGCGTTCTACGGGAAAACGCCAGTCGTCATTCACACCCAAGCCAGTACGCATCAACGTCACTTGCTATCAAGAATTACTAACTTCTTCGAGATTAATAAAAGGTAGCTGATAAGTACGCTTTCGTGTCTCATTTTTTCCTCATTCTTTTACCTCACTTATCGCACTTCAATTTTCATTCAAATTGAATGTTGAATCAAATAAAAACAAAGCTGAAAAAATAAAATAAAAAGTGTAAAATAAATAAAATAAAATTTTTTTACATTGTGCAATTGATAAAATGATTCAGTCGATTTTTTATTTATTTTTTAACATTTTAATAATCGTGATGTTACGATAAAGTTATTCAATAATAGAAGTGCTTTTTTTTCATGTTTCACGAATTATTGATTTTAGACGATCGATCGAATCGTCAAGGTGTCAAGGGGAAAATACGATTTTTTCTGATAAGAGTTTTTTTTTCAATCGATTTGTCGAGTTTCGATGTTGTAAGGATACTTAGAATATCATAAGTATACTTAGAACACTGAGTAAGTATATTTAGAATATTCCAAGTATTTGGAATACTGTGCTTTACTACTTTACTAACCTTTTTTTTATTTAAAATATTCTAGGTATATATAATATTGTACTCGGAATATTGCAAGTATACTATACTTAGTATATTTCAAGTATACTTAGGCGATGTTCTAAGTTTACTTGGAATGTTTTAAGTATACTTAGAATGTTGCAAATTTACTCAGAATATTAAACTAAGCTTACTTAGAATGTTCCAAGTTTACTTAGAACATTTCCTATTCTCTTGACAATTAAAAAACAATTAAAAAACAAAAATTAGTTTTTATCGTTGAACCTTTTTTTCAAAAATTGTTGTCTCGAGTATCAATTATCCTGGGAACATAATATATTTTTCCATTGCGGTTGGAAACTTTGTTTTTTACCCACTGGAGTATTTTTTACCGCTCTGTGTAATACCAGCAAAAACTTATCGGCTAATTAAGTCGTCTTTACTGCCAGCGGGCGATAACGCATCCAATTTGCCACGAATTCGTTTCGAAGCCAGAAATGCGAGTTTGTAATTCTTATTTCTTTCTCAGTTTGTTATTTTTGTCTTGTTTGATCGATCGATCAGCGAATATCCATTTTGTTGTTGGAATTACGATTTCAAGGTAACGACTGAAAAAGAAGATGACGAATTTAGTAAAAGTGCTTTAAATCAATTCTAGAGCTGAAAATGCCAATTGATCTATATTACGTGCCGGGGAGTGGACCCTGCCGAGCGGTTCGCCTGGCAGCTGCTGCGGTGGGCGTTGACCTCAACCTCAAGCTCCTCAACTTGATGGGTGGCGAACATCTCAAACCGGAATTCCTCAAGGTCTGGACTGTCAATTAATTTGTCAGATTGGACTGTCAATTATCGTCAGGTGCCAACGAAACTCGAAGCATAATTCATTCGTTTTTTCAATTTTCAATTCTAGTTTTTTTTGGTGCTTTTCAAATTCTTTTTTGGAATTCTTTTTGACAATAAAAAAAGATCGACCAAATGGGGTTGTTTGGGTTTCTTTCTAATCTTTTGGATTACGAAACGTTTTGACAAAATTTGTGATGTGTTGGCTATTTTAAAAAATTTTTTTAACCCAAACAAACCCAAACGAATTCATGATGATTTTTTGTCTGTTTGGGTTTCCTCAAATCGTCTTGATGTCTTAGTTTCTTTTTCAATAGAGTTCTCATTCTCGTTCTGTTTCTACCATACAAGAAATCGAAACAAACTTAAAAAAACTCAAACATCTCGTTACAATGTCGTTTAGCTTTTTTGGGATGGTTTGGGTTTGGGTTTACGATGGACTACGATTTTTGACGTTTTTGATGAAAGACGGAACCCAAACAAATCCAAACTTGTGTTTGGGCTGGTTTTGACCTTTTTCTGGCTGGTTCAGGTTTGTTTGGGTTTGTTTGGGTTATCCTGAAGTATTTCACTTTTTTTTACAGTTGAATCCTCAACACACCGTTCCAACGATGAACGACAATGGATTCTGTCTCTGGGAGAGGTGAGTCTCCGGTTGAGCAAATAGCGAAACTTTTTTTTTTTTTATTTTATTCCACACGGCGTTTATTCAGCGTTGAGTCATTGGGGAAAAACGCGCGTGGCTAATAATAAAACCGCAAGCAACCAGAACGGAACTGAGAAAATTGCTCAATCGTCCTTCACAGCCGAGCGATAATGGGATATCTGATTGAAAAATACGGCAAAAACGACCAGCTCTATCCTAAAGAGCCGAAGGAACGCGCCATCGTTAATCAACGACTCTACTTCGATATGGGAACGCTCTACACGTCCTTCTCGGACTATTACGTAAGTCGATGAAGTGGCGAAGGAGAGGGGAAGGGAGGGGCACGAGATGATGAGGAACGACAAGGACGTTCCAGATTTCTTTTACCTACCAACAATGTGACGTCACAATGTTCGTTCGTTTTCGCTTTGCCGGTTAATTTTTCAATGAAAAATCGACTATCGTGTTTTTAAACACAAAAATTCAGCATACTTTACCGAGGAAATACGACGATAATAAATTCATTAAATAAATGCATCGAAACCATAAAATTTGAAAAATACGTGGTGATCGATCGTTTGGAACGGAAATATTAATAATTCGCGATTTGACACAAGCAATGCCAAAAGCGGAAGTGCTCAACGAAACTGTCGCGATAACATCCGTTTCATAAAAAAAAAAAAAAAAAAAAAAAATTCCTGGCTATAAGACATACAAAACGGATATTATCGATCGAAGCGATTAATTTTTGCGTTCGCTGGTCGACACACAGCCACTGCACATGTGGACACTCGCGTTGAACAAACGACGTTCGTTTTTTCTTTTTTTTTTTCGGGAACAGCTTTACGAAATGCTGGTTGGTAAGAGCACTCGAGTCGAGCTGGTTACTATTTTATTTATTCATTTTTCATAATAATAATTTAACGCGTTTATTAGAGACACTTCACGAATAATTATTTTTTTTTTTTGAGGAATTATTATTATGCTTTGACGCTTGTATTTTTCGTATTTTCAAAATCAACAAATAATAGATATATTAGTTGACTAATAAATTCACTAGTAAATAAATCATTTTAATATTCACTCTTGCAGTATCCTCAAGTATTCGGCGGTGCCCCCGCTGACCCAACCAAACATGAAAAAATCGCTCACGCTTTTGGCTTCCTGGACAAGTTTCTGGAAGGCCAGGATTACGCAGCTGGCAAAAAAATGACCATCGCTGATTTGGCCCTCATCGTGACGGTTTCCAACTTCGAGGTAAGCCACGTTTCATTGGCAGACCCAATGAGTGCCACTAATTAACTTCGCAACTCCTTTATTTCTACTTTATTCATTTTTAATGAAATTTTATTTTTGTTTTTTTTTTTGGTTTTTTTTTCTCGGTGGCAGTTGATGAAGTACGATTTAAGCCCATACAAAAACGTGACCAAGTGGTCCGCCAGGATAAAAGGCGAGGCAGTCAAGTACGAGGAAATAAACGGTGCCGGTCTCAAAGCCTTCAAAGAATTGGTCGACAAACTCACCAAAAAGTGAAGCTCTTCCACTCGTTTTCATTTATCAAAGAACGTCAACGAAATTTTGTTCTCGTCGTGAGAAATGAAAAATAAACGTACAAAATGTTTTTTTTTCAAAATGTTTTTTTATTTAAAAATGTTTTTTTTATTTCAAAATATTTTTTTTTCAAAAATTTTTATTTAAATGGTAAAATGTATGCAAATCTTGAAAAAAATAGGAATCCATTCGAAAAAGTACATTTGACAATTAGTATTATGAAAATCAATTTGAATTACAAAAAATCTACGATAAAGTATATTTTGAAAATAAATTGTAATGAGGAGAAATCAATTATAAAGTATGTTTTTTTAAATCAAATTAAATTACCAAAATCCACTATACTATATATTTTGATAGTAATTTTGAGTAACACAAATTCAATACAGTGTACATTTCGAAAATCAATTTCAATTACAGAAAATCCACTAACATAATCGTTCGCCATTTGTTTGCACTTTGATATGACTATACACGTAGAGTTCTCTGGATCGTGGAGTTTGCGTTGAAAGACACTGAGGTTTTATCATGACTTTTCACGTATTTTCGATCCGAACGTGGCAAGAATTCGTAAACGGTGTTTATCGAGCAGAATTCAATCGGGACCCAACGAAGGTAGCCTGCGTGGTGTCCCTAGTGAATCCCTATAGAAAAGTACACCTCGGGGCTCACCAACAAAATTGAACACGTGACGACAAAAAGATGCTTTTCTTTTATTTTGGAGGTTCTACGAATCTGGGTTGAGAGTCTCGAATAAAAATTTCGAACTCATGTCAGTCTGGAAAAAGTGACAGATCCATCAACATGTCTATGACCATAGAATATTTATTAGGATTTGTGAACTCTCCGAGGAATATCACCGACCATCTCAGTTTATCTATTATTCGCTATCGATATATTGATTGCAAGTATTGGAATATTTATTCCAGTCGCATGCTGTCTTCAAAATTAGATCAAGTTTGGTACACTGGACGTACGAGGTTTTTCGACAGGTCGACAGTGTCGATATATTTATTTGGGTTAAGTAACATCAAAATATACATCTGATGATGATGATGATAATGACGAATCATTGTTCGTTTGAGTAGAACTTAGAACTTGGAAACTTAGAACATAAGTATACTTGGTTAGTGTTCTAAGTATTCCAAGTATACTTGGTTCGTGTTCTAAGTATTCCAAGTATACTTGGTTCGCGTTCCAAGTATTCCAAGTATACTTGGTTCGTGTTCT
Organism: Ophioninae sp. B BG-2022a; assembly: GCA_030522765.1. Lineage (NCBI taxonomy): Eukaryota > Metazoa > Arthropoda > Insecta > Hymenoptera > Ichneumonidae > Ophioninae sp. B BG-2022a. The sequence goes on from JAPYZJ010000956.1 coordinate 22,901, forward strand.
GAGTATTCCAAGTATACTTGGTTCGTGTTCCAAGTATTCCAAGTATACTTGGTTCGTGTTCTAAGTATCCTAAGTATACTTGGTTTACGTTCCAATTATCCTAAGTATACTTAGTTCGTGTTTGAACTATGCTAAGTATTCTTAGTTAATGTTCCAAATATTCCAAGTATTCTTAGTTAATGTTTCAAATATTCCAAGTACACTGATATTCTGTTCTAACTGTACTGTGTACATTCCAAGCATACTTAGCTGATGTTCCAAGTATCTTCCTATATCCTAAGTACATTCAGCGTATAACGAGCGTACTGCGGCGACGTTCTAAATATACTCAGTACATTCTAAGTATTCCAAGTACAATTATTAAGTATATAGTTAATTACTAAACACATAGTTAATGCACTCTAAGAATACTTAGGTTATGGTCTTCGTGTACTTAGGCAAAGTTCTAAGTATAGGTCGTCGAAGTCAATACATTTCGAAGTTAGGCGAGTTTTCATTAAACAGTGCCTATTTCTACCCAAGAAAGCGGATATTCCGTTGACTCGAGTTCAGGGTGTAGCTCGAAGCTAGCTTCGAATCTAAAATCGATGATCGACGAATCGACACTCGGATTTGGCATTCAGCGGAGCTCTCGAGTATTATTATCGAAGGCTATTAGTCCGCGATAATTGGGAAAATTGATTGAATCGGGAGCGTCATGCGTCGCTGATTACGGGAAACGTCGCCGGATTATTCTCATCCCCTTGGATGAATACACCGAGCGTACCTTCGCTAAATTATATCATCACTCATCGCGCATCACAATCGATCGGAACTCCGTCTCCATTTTTTTTTTCATTTTTTTTTTATTTATGCTCTTTGCATTCTTTTTACCTCGGTGAGGGTCGACGTCGTTGAAGCTTTCTTTCGGAAGCCTTGCTCTATCGATCGTCATGGCCTCGACACTAACGTCAGTCGACGTCGAACCACCGATTCGGTATCCACGGATCTCACTTGCCACTTTTCCACAAATTTTCCTTTGACATGTCCCTGGATTTTTATTATTTTCCCCCGAGTGCACCGTGCCGCGCGGTGATGCTGACCGCCGAAACAATCGGGGTTACCCTCAATGGCAAAATCATCAACATATTCGAGGGTGATCAACTAACACCGGAATACGAGCAGGTTTACGAATTAAAGAATATAAATAAATTAATATAATTTATAATTAAATTCAATTATAACATAAATATATTATATATTAATAAATATATTATTCGTTAATAGTATATATTGATAAATATACTATTATATTGAAATAAATTTATATTACTTAAATAATATATAATAGTTTATTATTCATCGACATTGATTTCATCGAATTCACTCAATGATTACGAACATCATCGAAATTTCGTCGAAAGCACTGACACAGCAAAAAAAATCGTGTTTGTAGAATTTTTTTACGATTTTTTCATAGAAATTTTGAGTTTTGGGGTAAATGAAGATTACCATTAATTTTTATATTTTATTATTATTACTATTATTATTATTATTATTATTATTATTACTATTACTATTATTTTATTTTTAGTGAATTCATGATAAAAATACATAATTTTTCAAATATAAAAATAGTATAAAAAATTGAACGATTACTCTCGTGATAGCTCGTTCGATCAAATCGTATTTCCAGATGAATCCGCGAAAAAAGATTCCACTACTGGTCGACGGTGATTACAAATTGAGCGAGAGGTGCGTCAACGAGGGGGTGACGTTCTTCCAGTTTTTTTTATTATCGTGTCTTGATTGAATTTCTCATTGATTATCGTCCGTGTAATTAATTAATTTCAGTCGAGCGATAATGGGATATTTGGTGGATGAGTACGGAAAGGACCATCGGCTTTATCCAACCAAGCCCTCGGCTCGGGCCCTCGTCGATCAAAGACTCTATTTCGACATTGGCACACTTTACAAGTTAACGAGAGATTACTACGTGAGTAAAAAATTTTGAAAAACCTCGTTTAGTTTGAAATCAGATTTGTTTGGATTTGTTTGGCTTTGGGATTGTTTGGATTTGAATTTAGAATTGTTTGGGTTTGTTTGTTTGTAAAAATTGGGTTTTGTACAGGTTTGAATTTTTTCATAAAATTTGTAGAATCCGTGTACAATTAAAAATCAGATTTGGCCTAACATTTTTTTGTATTCGTTTTTTGGATTGTTCTGGATTTGTTTTTTTACACGAGTTTCCGAAACTCGAGGGAATCGAGTCGGATTCAGCCCTTTACGAAAAACTGGTCGCCGCTTTTGAGGTACTGGAGAAATATCTGGAAAATCAAGATTACGTCGCTGGACGATACATGACCATTGCTGATTTGGCAATCATCGCTACTGTCACGACAGCAGAGGTATGCCCTTCGAGCCCTTCAATTTTTTTCCTCGAACACGAAGATTCCTTTAATTACCGATTATAAAAATAATTAATCAATTTTGTAAATTATAATTATAAATTATAATGAAATTCACCCATACTTAATAACAAAATAAATAACAAATAATGAATAAAGTAATAAATAATATTACTGAAAATAAAGAAATAAAGAAATAAAAAATATTTTTTTACGGTTATTTATTAAATAATTTTTTTACGGTTTCAGGTATTCGGATTCGACCTGTCAGCATTCGAGAACGTTGCTAAATGGGTGGAAAGAATGAAAGATTCCGTTCCTGGCTACGAAAGTGTCAACGGTGCTGGATTAGAGATTTTTAAGAAAATTATAGAGGATAGTATGGGAACGGAGGAAAAGGAGGAAGAAGAGGATTGAGGGACGTATATATTACCGAGAGTCGTCGTTTTCGAAAATCTCGACGATCGTATTGTCAGAAGCACTTTATCACCCAATTATCAAATCTTATTGTTTGACTCTGTTCTTCACGTTCCTTCGTCGAATCTTGGTTCAACGTTGTAATTTTGTACGGTAGAAATATAGATAGAGAACGTCAAGGTACGAAACGTTTCATCGACCGTACTGAAGTTGTACTATTTAAACTTTCGACGAATCAACAATTAAGAAAGATTTTTGTCTTGAGAGAACTGAAGTGTGCCAGTCGTCTTATCGTTGAAAGAACTCCCAATGGAAGAAAGTTGCCTCAAGAGCTCTCCTGTCTTAAGCACTTCGAGGAAAGTGGGCAAGGGTAGTTTGATCATGGCAGCTGCTCCACAAACGTTACGGATTCAATTTGATTTTTCATCCTCTAATCCCTGATAGAGATACAACGACTCATCGACTTGGAACTCTGTGTGAAAATGTTCGAACTCCCACATTGGATTCTGGGGGGATTACCTTCATGAATCTGATGCCAATCATGGAGAATTTGGTCAGAAGTCGATTTAGAAATGGTACAGATCAAATTTCGTTGGATTCTCCAGTCGAATCCAATTAGAATCCTGGAGGATTTAGCCAGTTAATGGGATAAAAAAGACACGGATTAAGATTGACTGGGTTCCCGCGTCGAATCCATTCCAAATCCTCGAGGATTCATTCAGCTGTATTCGAGGAAATGGTACAGATCCAATTTGCTTGGATTATCTATAAGAATCCACTAAAAATCCTGGAGGAATTAGCCAGTAAATGGGATAAAGAAGACACGAATTTAGTTCGACTGGATTCCCCAGTCGAATCCATTCCAAATCCTCGAGGATTCATTCATCTGTATTCGAGGAAATGGTATAGATCCAATTTGCTTGGATTATCTATGAGAATCCACTAAAAATCCTGGAGGAATTAGCCAGTTAATGGGATAAAAAAGACACGAATTTAGTTTGACTGGATTCCCGAGTCGAATCCATTCCAAATCCTCGAGGATTCATTCATCTGTATTCGAGGAAAGGGTACAGATCCAATTTGCTTGGATTATCTATAAGAATCCACTAAAAATCCTGGAAGATATCTGAATTGCTCAAAATACATTATCGTAAAACACTATCTTTGAGATCCAGCGTGATCCCAATGAAGATCAATTCGAGTGCTCTCTGGGTGAGAATTTCAAGTGAAAAAAGTTTGAAAAGCTGTCAAGACGTTTCTACGACGTCGAAGCTACAGCTCAACCTTCTTCAGTACTTTTGTTAACTTTTTTCGGAGGATACGTGCAACGCAAGTTAAGCGATTTGGGCGTTATCGTAGCCCTCGTTTTCACACCGGACAAAACTGTCGTTACTTTATCAGTATCCTTGGCGAAACTCGTCTTAATTCGTCCCTCATACCCGATAAATTGTTCGAGCAATTAGACTCACCGCTGGTACGTGTCAGACTGGCTTTTTTACCCTCATTCGAGTTTCAAAGAGACGCCCAGTCACTGGATCGTTTGGGTTTGTTTGGATTAAACTGTTATTTTTTGTTTATGTTTGTTTGGATTTGTTTCGATTATTTTGGATTTGTTTCGATTATTTTGGATTTGTTTCGATTATTTTGGATTTGTTTCGATTATTTTGTATTTGTTTCGATTATTTTGAATTTGTTTTGATTATTTTGGATTTGTTTGGATTGGTGTGGATTTTTTTGGATTATCTTGGTTTTTTTTATTTGTTTGGGTTTCACTTGATTGTCTCTAGGTGTAAAAAGATTAGGAAGAGTTTTGAAAAATGTCGAAGGATCTGTATTACGCACCTGGAAGTCTGCCTTGTCGGGCAGTTCTATTGCTCGCTGCAAAACTAGACTTGCCTCTGAACCTCAAGCTCATCAGTATACGAAACGAAGAACACTTACGACCTGAGTTCCTTCAAGTAGGTATTTTTATCAATCAGTTTTTTTTTGTTACTTTCGTGACAGTCAATAATGAGTTTGGTGATGAAATATGACAGATGAATCCACAACACTGCGTACCGTTGCTAGTTGATGACGGTTTCCTTCTGTGGGAGAGGTAATTCATTAAACAAGACTACTGGGCCAAACGGTGGATTTGTCTGACAAGAGCGTGTCCGGCACAACTCGAATACCGTTTGACAGGAAGCATTGAAAATAATTACACACATACTAGATAACATTATCTGAGATGATTCATTATTTAAAAAATTCGTTGTCTTCTCTAACGTTAATAATCGCTTGGTATGGCCGAACCATAATTTCCACTTATTTAGAGACTCATTCTTCAAAACTCCTTTCACTCGAGTGAGGCTTTTTTGGATGTCGATCCGGACGATCTGATGACCGAGCTTGGACCAGACGTTTCCCTTACGAAGTATTTTGATGAAACTCGTGTTCTAATGTAACTTAAAATGCATTTAAACGTAGCCGAGCACGCTTTTGTCAAACAGAGTGTAAAGTACTGGTAAAGTAAACAGAATATTGGTTTAACAGAATTTTAATTTTTATCATAGCCGAGCGATTATGTGCTACCTGGCAGATTGTTATGGGAAGGACGAGAAGCTTTATCCAAAAGATCCGAAAGCTCGGAGTCTCGTCGATCAAAGACTTTACTTCGACATGGGAACCCTGACGAAGAGCTTCGACGAATACTACGTAAGCCAATGAGCTTTTTCTTTTTTACTATTTTTTTCTAAGAGAAATATAAAAAATATAAGAAAATAAAATAGTTATAAAAAATATAGTTATAAAAAAATAATTATAAAAAAATAATTATAAAAAAAATAATTATAAAAAAATAATTATAAAAGAAAAAATTATAAAAAAATAAATAACATTATTATAAAACACTTTTTTTTTAATGAGGTTTCATCATCTCTTTACAGAAGCCAATAAACTTCCTGGGAGAGATCCCAGACCGAGCCAAATTCGAGAGAGTCAAAATAGCGTTCGATGTTTTTGACGGTTTCCTCGAGAGTTCGGAATACGTAGCTGGTCCTCATATGACCGTAGCGGACATTGCTCTAGCCACTTCAACTTCAAATTTCGATGTAACATCGATAATCACATCAAAGCAATCCGGTTAACGATTTTACCGATTTTACCGACGGCTGATACAGTTCTGAAAATGTGTTTTTTCTTTAAGGCGTTGCACTTTGAATTGTCCGAGTACGAGAACGTGGACCGTTGGTTCGACCAGATGAAGAATGAGTTGCCTCGTTATAACGAGATCAACGAATACGGGATTAAATTGATGAAGGACCGTATCGAGATGGTCAGAAACAAAACCTGGTAATCGACATTTACCAATATCTGATACCTGCGATCTATGTGAATTGGCAAATGGAACTCGCGATTAATAAACTCGTTTACAATCTTACCGGCCGTTGGTACGTTCCACGAAGATTTTTATTTTACCATCATGGACATTCCTCTCTGCATTATCGACTTTATCATCGTCGATAATATAGCTCGAATTCAGAGTTTCTTTTTATTATCAGTGGTCAACCAATCTCGAAGATAACAAACCTGTTTTACCTCGAGTTGGTAAAATCTCGAACGCGGCTTTTTCAAAAAGTCCTTTTTCAACCCTGCAAGTGGCGACAAGCCTATAAGCTCGATCTGAAGACGAATCTGCTTGTAGAAAATTGTACAGTCAGTTAGAACATCATGGTCAGGTTTATTTATTTTTTGCGGAGGATGGAAACAAACCCAAACAAAAAACATCACACAAGCATCAGGCAACTAACTTTTATTTCAATTCATCCATCTTACAATAAATCTTTCTATTAGTGCATATAAAGAGATTCGTAACTACGAGAGGTTCTGATGGTGTCTTTAAGGAAAAACGAGCTTTTCCCTTTTTTTTTTTATTCCGGCGAGCTATGATGGCTATTCCTTAAAAGCGTCAGGTACGACGCGGCCGAGCTCAATATCTGCAACGGAGAAAACGATTGCGGATTTGTTTTCAAAACACCAAACGAAATAAAAAAAAAAATCTCGATAGAAAAACCCGATCAATTTCTTTTGTAAACCCAAACCCAAACAATCCCAAATCCTCTTTAGAAAAACTAATGGATGTTTTTCGTAAAACCTAAACCCAAACGAACTCAAGTCCTCATGAGGAAAGCCCAATAATCTTCATGGTAAAACATCCTCAAGGCCTGAAATTTTAATTTCTTACGGTTCTGAACATTCCCAAAGTGATGACGGTGAATCCTCCAGCTGTGAGGTAACAGGGACGCCGACATCTTGCAATTACAAACGTAAGGTCTTTGGTGAGTATTCTACCCTGGGAATTGGTAGGAGCGTTGTACCAGCGGGCACCGTAAGCACCATCAGCAACCAGTTCGCTAGCCCACGTCATGTCACCGCATGTTAACGTGAATACGAATAATTGTGTCAGCGTAGCGGCGCTGGATACTATGAAAATGATGCGTCTCGATAAACGTGTCCCAGACTTGAAAAAAAAAATACAATTCCTTCGAATATTTGATGGAAACTGCCCTTGAGGAAAGTGAGTCAGCGCTTTGGTCGAGTCCTTATCAAAATTTGTTAATTTTATTAGGACTCTAAAGAGGCATCCTCAAATGGGCCCTCATGGACTTTTCCTTGATAGGGGAAGCCTCAAACGGACAAATTAAGGTTCAGGAAAGCCTTAATTTGGCGATTATCAGGGAAGTCTCAACTAGGCCCTTCTCTCATCAGAAAACCCTCAGATAAACTATTCAAACATCTTATTTCCATGAGGGACATTTTTTCTCACCAGCACAGCCTGATAGCCAAGGAAGCAAATAATACTGCTGAATATGACGACCTGGCCGAGTAAGGCGTACGTGTAGATACCCTCGACCCTCTCGTTGAAACGAATCAGAGTTTGATGATGACGAACGCATTCATCGAAGGTCCAATAATTGATCCGAGAATCTTCAAACTCTTTCATCTTCGATCCTACTAGTTCGTCGGAGGATAATCGCCGATCGTCCCGGGAGCAAACGAGCTCGAGTCTCCGTCTCAAAATTTGAAATTGACCGGTTACATGTACGTTTATCAGGAACAAAAAGCTGTCGAAGGAGAAGTAACAAAAGCCCACTTGATACAAGGTCAATATCTGAAAGGAAAGAGTCGCCTGATGAACTTTTGTCTCATTGGTGCTCCGGAGCAGTTTTTTTGCTCTGGTTAATCCAAAGCAGTTTTTCTTTTTCTGGTCAAATTCTACTCATTTGATTCTACTAGGTGGGAAACAAAACGATTGAAAAAAATTTATGTACTTCAATGACAAATAGAACTTCGTAGTAGGGTGTAGAGGTCGTCGGAAGGTTTAGCCAAATGTTCACAGGAAGTATCCTGTCGGTCTCGTTTTTTCCAATATTCTCTGTAAAGCGATACAAGTTCTAGAAGAATTCGTGAACCGCTATTGTTATCGAGAATCAAAAGAAATCCAAACCCATAATATCGGGAGTAAACCCAAACGAACAGAAAAAATCAAACCCAAACAAACTCAAACAATCAACCTCAAACGAACAGATAAAAGCAAATCCGAGTAAATCCAACCAAACTCAAATGAATCCAAACAAAGCCAAACAAACCAAACGAAATCCAAGAAAGCCCAAGGAAACCGAAACCGACGCAAGCAAACCCGAACAAACCCAAATATAAAAGAACGCAAGCAAAACGAAGTAAACGTGAAAGAATCCAAGCAAACCCAATGGAATTGGGGGATTTTCACTTACCGATTAATGGATCTAGCACGTAAGCAGAGACCGTGGCTTGAGCGAAAAAGATTAACGATTTCACGAAGTAAATACATTGTCTCTCACAAGCTAGCATTATCATCTGCTCGTACGCGTCGTAATTCCCAACCCAAAAGGTTTTGTGACAATAATCGATTAGATCTATCAAGGCACTGCGTCGGAACGTGAACATTGCAAGCTTCATGATAAACCCGAAGATTGCCATTACGTTACAGACCGCATACGAGGCGTCCTAATTTCATTTTAACAACAATTATTTTTATGAAAAATGTATTTCAATTCATTTCTACTGGATTCTAAATACCGTAGCATTGCCAAAGTATTTTGAATTGTTCTTAATTTCCTTTCAATTAGGTGCTGATTTTTTTTCAATATTTCATTTGCTGTTTTAATTACAATAAAAAATTGATTTCAATTAATTGTTAATATTCAATCGATATTGCAACTATAAACATCTTAGTGTCAATTTGAAAGAATCAATCAATTGTTTATGTTTTATTAGGTGTTTTAACTTTTGAAATATGAATATAGTAGTCCTCAAATGAGTGAAAGTGGCGTCGACTCACGTCAAAATTTCTTCGGGAAAACCACAAATCCGATCCGGTTATAGCCATAGCGAGACTCATAGTGACGATTGTGTAGCCCAATGCGACATCGAGGATCAATTTCTCTTTTCGACTTTTAAAGCACCAAAAACCGGTGAACCGCAAAGATAAACGGGTTATTCTAATAGCGAGGCCTTGAGTGAAATCGGAATTTTCGATGCTCATGTTGAAAGGGTACGATTGAGACAAGTGGCGATCACCAGTGGCTAATGGCCAATAGATCGGGCTCATGTTTGGCCGACGCGACGCTGGGTGACCGGTAGGCGTGGGAAAAACTTTTTCGAGAACTGGGGCTGTTTGAAAATTGATGTCTAGGCTAGTTCGACGGTAAAAACGTGTTTGTAACTTGCGAATTGATTGATGCGCGGGAGTAGAAAGTCCTTCCGGATCGTTGGTAGGTGGCGAGGAACCGATACGACCGTCACGATCCGCGAAGTCAGTGGCAGTTTGGGGTATTTGCCGGTGGCCCGAATCGTCCAACGAGCAATTAAAAGTTTGATCCCGTGATGACCGGAGCGATCGGTGTCGTCAGTACTGCGTAGATGAGTGCGATATTTGATGCCATTTAATCAGGAGTTTGTTCTCTTTTCGGCGCACTACGTGGCAAAGACTCGGACAAAAGAACACGTCTTTCCGATCGCAGGATGATTTCTTCACTGTTTTCGATTCCAGCTCTAGAAAATTTTGAGGGAGCAGTTGCGCGCGACTATTCGAGTTTCCCACCACGATGCGACATTTTTTTACAAAGAAAAAGTCTCAACGCCCCTTTACAATCGCACTAGGGTGAAGCGATCGAGTACCCCTATACTTTGTCCACTTTCATTGTAGACATCGATCGCTCGAGCTCTTTCATCTTACCTCTGTCGTTTCACTTCCGATCGGCGTTCGTGAAGAATTTTTTTCCTAGATTGGAAGGGAGCCTTGGTCGCGAAGATGATTAGGGGTCAGGTCGTATCGTAGGGTGCAGTTCGACGACAAAGTCTTCTTCGAGGAAGCGTTTTTCAGTCGGGGTGTCTCTCGACGGCGCCGGGGCGGTACTGCAACCGGAAGTCTGTTATTTCTACACTCTTCAATCGTGTAAATGACTGGAGACACTTTTCGACCGTTCTTAGGTCTGTAACTAAGTCGAAAGACCTCGGTGTGTTATTTCGACGTCTCCATCCACGTAGAGTCTACAAACCTTAGGCGTATTCGTGGGGAGCACTCCGGGAGCACCGCACTCCAAATCCATCCGTCGTCTTCGTTGGACGTGTCGACGCAGTACCTGACCTGAAACTCTACTCCGAGAACTTGTCGATTCGTCTATTTCTATATTGATTAATTTTTTTATTGCGACTCGATACAAAGTCAGTATCCATTGTTTGATGTGAAACTGTGTATGTATAAAAATGGTCCAGTGTCTGTTGATCGGGTTGTAATGGTCAAACATCAGGGATCGTCGATCGACAGCTTTCTCAGCCCTACTTTGAGGATCGATCGCTCGTAAGGTAAGATTCGTTAATTTGCTTTTGTTTCACCCACCTGACTGTGCTTTCACCTATTCATGATAAGCTATGAAATTCCATTCGCTATCCGTCTTTTCCGTACGCTTTTATCGTCGTTTTCGTGGAGGATAGAAACAACAACAAAATATCACACGAGCATCAGGCAACAATTGTTTATTTCAATTAATCTGTCTTTCAATAAATCTTTCTATAAGTGCGTATCAAGGGTCTCGCAACTACGAGAGGTTGTGATCGTTTCTTCCCGAAAATGCGAACTTTTCTCTTTTTCATTCCGACGCGCTCTGTTGGCTGTTCCTCAAAAGCGTCAAATATGACATGGCCGAGCTCATTATCTGCAATAGAAAAAAATGATTGAAATTGAAACGATTGAATAGGAAAACCCGAGAATTTTCTTTCGTAATCCTGAACCCAAAAGAACTGAAATTCTCACCGGAAAAACCCGAGGATATTTTTCGTAAAACCCAAACCCAAACGACCCCAAATGTCCATCAGAAAAACCCGAACATTTTTTTCGTAAAACCCAAACGCAAACCTCCCCAAATTCTGATCAGGAAAACCCAATAACCTGAATTTCTTACGGCTCTGAACGTTTCCAAAGTGATGACTGCGAATCCTCCAGCTGTGAGGCAACAGGGACGCCGAGACCTTGCAATTACAAACATGAGGTCTTTGGTGAGCATTCTATCCGAGGAATTGGTAGGACCATTGTACCAGCGGGCACCGTAGGCACCTTCAGCTACCAGTTCGCTGGACCACGTCATGTCACCGCATGTTAAAGTGAATAAGAACAATTGCGTCAGAGTGCCACCACTGTGTACCACGAAAATGATGCGTCTCGAGAAACGTGCCCCAGACTTGAAAATAAATTCAAATACTTTCAATTTTCGATCGAAACTGCTCTTGAGGAAATCAAGTCAGCGTTTTGTCCAAGCCCATATAATTTCATTCGGATTCTCAAAAAGACCTCCTCAAAAGGCCCATCCTCAAATGAACCTTCATGAACTTTTTCTTTGAAGAAAACTTCTTCTTCATGAACTTTTTCATGAACTTCTTCTTTTCTCATGAAGCCTCAAATTAGACATTGAAAACTTCATGAAAACTTTTTCATGAACTTCTTCTTTTCTCATGAAGCCTCAAATTAGCCCTTATCTTATCAGGTAAACCCTCAAATACGCCCTTAAAAGCCACAATTTTGTTCTTATCAGGGAATCAGTAAATCCTCAAATAAACCCTCATCTTATCAGGAAACCTTGAAATAAGTCCTTATCTTATCAGGAAACTCTCAAAAGCACTTACTTTCATGAGGGGCGTTTTCACTCACCAGTACAGCCTGATAGCCAATGAAGCAAATCAGAAAGCTGAATATGACGACCTGGCCGAGTATGGCATACGTGTACATATCCTCGACCCTCTCGTTGAAATGAATCAGAGTTTGATGATGACGAACGCATTTATCGAAGGTCCAATAATTGTTCCGCGAATTTTCAAACTCTTCGATCTTCGAATCTACTTCTTCGTCGGAGGATAATCGTCGATCGTCCCGAGAGCAAACGAGCTCGAGTCTCCGTTTCAAAATTCGAAATTGACCGGCTACATGTACGTTCATCAGGCACAAAAAGCTGTCGAAGGAGAAGTAACAAAAGCTCACTTGATACAAGGTCAATATCTGAAAGGAAAGAGTCGCCTGATGAACTTCCGTCTCATTGGTGCTCCGATGAATCTGGATCAGTTTTTCCTTTTTGTCGAATTATACTAATTTAATTCTATAAGGTGGGAACAACGCGAATAAAACAATGTATATACTTCTATGACAAATAGAACTTCGTAGTAGGGTGTAGAGGTTGTCGGCAAGTCTAGCCAAATGTTGAACGGAAGGATCCTGGTGGTCTCGTTTTTTCCTGCATTTTCTGCAAAACGAGATAAATCCGAAAAAAATCGTGCATCGCTTGCTTCGCTGTTGTGATCGAGAACCAAAATGAATCCAATCCCAAATAAACAGATAAAAAGAAACCTACCAAAACCCCACAAAACCCAATTGAATTGAAAGAAATCCAAACAAAATCAAAGAAAATCCTGAAAAGCCCGACTGAACCCAAATAATCCCGAGCAAACCCAAACAAACTTTGACCAACGCAAGCAAACCCAAACAGACCAACGTAAATCCACGAAAGTTCCAACTAATTGAGAGAAACCCAAACAAATGCCAGAAGACCCGAGGGAAACCAAACCCATTCAAAACTAAAAAACGAAAGCGAACCCAAACAAACATAAAATAACGTAAGCAAACCCAAACAAGCCTAAAAGAACGCAAGCAAACCCAAACAGACTCGAACCAATGCAAACGAACAAACAAAAATTTGAAAGAATTGGAGTTTAACGTTTACTTCACCATTGAGATCTAGAAGCAACGTGGACTCCCACTTACCGAGTAATGGATCCAGCACGTAAGGGAAGACGGTGGCTTGAGCGAAAAAGATGAACAACCTCACGAAGTAAATACATCGTTTCTCGCAATCTAGTATAATCATCTGCTCTTGCGCGTCGTAATTCCCAATCCAAAAGGTTTTGTGACAATAATCGATTAGATCAACAAAGGCACTGCGTCTCATCGTGAATATTGCAAGCTTCATGACAAATACGAAGATCGTCAATGCGTTACAGGCCGCATACGAGGCGTCCTAATTCAATTTCCATAATTATCATTTTTATTTTATTTATTTAAACTTCATTTACAATTAATTTAAATTAACTAATTGTTCATGGAATCTCTATATCACAATTTTTAACAATTTAATGTCGATTGTTATTTTTTTCAATCGCTGATATTTTTTCGTTATTTCCAGTTTTGGCTCAATTTTAATGAAAAAATTCAGTTTTATTCATTATTAATACTTTTTCGATATTTTAAGTTTAAAATTATAATTTTCTTTTTAATAAATGCATGAATTGGTCTTCTTTTTTCGAAGTTTTAATTTTCAAAATAAGAATATAAAATATTCTAAATTTTTATACCAATTTTTACTAGTTATTTGCCATAAAAAAATGTAAATTAAATTTGCTTTAAAACGTTGTTAAGGTAACCAAGAATAAGTTTCCAAACGATTTTTCATTTATCCCACTTCCATGCAAATGGATTATTTTGCACGAGCCTTATTTCCGATTTGTCACACGAGGCAAAATTCCCTCAAACGAGTGAAAGCTAAACGTGGACTCACGTAAAAATTTCTTCGCGAAAACCACAAATCCGATCCGCTTATAGCCAAAGCGAGACTCATAGTGACGATGGTGTAGGTCAAAGCGATATCGAGGATCAATTTCTGTCGTCGATTTTTCGAGATCCAAAAACCGGTGATCCTCATGAATGCTCGGGTCATTCTAATACCGAGGCCTTCAGTGAAATCGGAAGTTTCGATATTCATGTTGAAACGGGACGATTCGAGCAAGTAGCGATCACCAGTAGCTAATGGCCAATGGATCGGGGTCGTGTTTGATCGACGCGGCGTTGGGTGACCGGTAAGCGTGAGAAAAAAACTTTTTCGAGGACTGAGGGTCGTTGAAAATTAATATCTAGGCTAATACGTGGGTGAATACGAGTTTGTCACTTGGGTATTGATCGAGAGTAAAAAAGTTGATTTCTTTTCGTACAAAAAATTTACAAAGCGGATATTATCGATCGAAACGATTAATTTTTGCTTTTGCTGCTCGACACACAGCCACTGCACACGTGTACACTCACGTTGAACAAACGACGTTCGTTTTTTCTTTTTTTTTTTGGGAACAGCTTTACGAAATGCCAATTGGTAAGAGCACTCTAGTCAAGCTTATTGCTATTTTAATTATTCATTTTTTATAATAATAATTTAACGACACTTCACGAATAATTTTTTTTTTCATTTATTATTACGAATTATTATAATGCTTAAACGCTTGGATTTTTCGTATTTTCGAAATTAACAAATGAAGGATTTATTAGTTGACTAATAAATCACATAGTATTCTATCTTGAATACGCGTTTGTTTTTTTTTTCGGTCCTGTCTTGACTGCGGTCACGACTCGACTTGTCGGGCTCTCCGATTCCAAAAATGGAAAACCCCGATCTATGGTGGGGGAATTTCGATTTCCTTTTTTCTGAAAGATTGCATGGGACACTTTGGCCTCGAGGAAAATTAGAGGGCGGAACGCTACGTAACGTGTAATCGAAGAATAAAGCTATCATCGAGGGCGATCGCGTGACAAAAAAGAAAAGCTTGAAAAAATCCTAAAAATTGCATGTGGATGAAACGATCGTGGCTCGATCGAGCACCCTGTACTTTTCTTCCCTTTCATCAGATCGATCGCTTCCGGTCTTTGCTATTACCCTGAAAGTATTTTTTTTTCCCACCAGGGTGGGATAGAGCTTTTTTTTCTCGGATTGGAAGGGACCGTTGGTCGCGAAGATGATTAGGGGTCAGGTAGTATCGTGGGGTGTTATTTGAGGACAAAGTCTTCTTCGAGCAAAGCTTTTCCGATAGGGTGACCGCGACGGCGACGGGGCGGTACTGCAGCCCGTAGTCTGTTATTTTTACACTCTTCAATCGTGGAAATAACTAGAGACACTTTTCGCACGTGCTTAGGTCTAAAAGTGAGTCAAAAAACGTCGGTGTGTGGTCGCATGTCATAATATCGCACGACGAAATATCAACCCAAACAAACAAAAAAAACGTAAAATATAAACCCAAACAAACTCAAAATATCAACCCAAACAAACCCAAAATATCATACAAAATACCAACCCAAACAAACCCAAAAACTCATACAAAATACCAACCCAAACAAACCCAAAATATTATACAAAATACCAACCCAAACAAACCCAAAATATCATACAAAATACCAACCCAAACAAACCCAAAAAATTTGGTTGGGTTCGTTAGTTTGTTTGGGAGTTGGGGAAAAAAATTGCAAACGCCTCGATCTACAATTGTTTATTTCGCGATGTTTCTCTACAACAGGCGTTTGCGAATGCACTTGCAAGAGGAACTACTACACAGAGTTGCGATATCGTGTCTTCCCTCGAGGGGCGTCTAGTTTGTTCATTGCGGTCAGTTCTGTTGCCTGTTCCTCAAAAGCGTCAGATAGGACATGGCAGTGCTCAATATCTGCAACAGGATAACCCGATCGTACAATCTAAACCCAAACAAACCCAAACAAACTCAAATTCTCAACAAGAAAAATCGATAATATTTCCCGTAAAACGCAAACCCAAACAAACTGAAAAAATCATCCAGAAAAAACACGAATATATTTCGTGCAATTCAAACCCAAACCACAAACAGCGGAAACCCAAACCTTCAAGCCCAAACGAGCAAAAATTCCCAATATAAAAAAAGCCGAGTGCGTTTTTCGGGAATCATTCAGAAAACCCAAACAAACCCAAACAAAAGAAAAAACGAAAAAAGGTCAAACGCTAACGGCTCTGAAGGTTTCCAAAGTGATAACGGCGAATCCTCCGGCTGTGAGGCAACACGGCCGTCGTGATCTGG
>JAPYZJ010000957.1:0-33134 GCA_030522765.1 Ophioninae sp. B BG-2022a
GTTCAGGCTTTTTCTAAGTTTTTTGTTCTAACATTAAATTCGATATCTCGGCGAAAAATGATCGTAACTCAATTTACCAAACGGCGTTTCAAAGAGGACGAAAATCGCTTACTTTTGCTTTTTCATTCATATTTTTGCGATTTTTTTTGTAGCCGGTACGTCACTTTGAAAATTACGGAATTTTCCACTGTTTTCGGACTTTGCATAATCGCTTGCTAGACTTTGAAAAATGGGGATCCCGAAATTTAAAGACTAGATGTTCGTAGAGGTTACTATTAGCTTCAGTTTCGTTTGTTGAATAAATTTTTACGATTTTTTTTCGCCGAGAAATTCGATTTTTCGTCCGGATAGAAAAATTATTGGATGCCTAATACTTTTGGCCAAGGCTGTACGTCGTATATTTACGTATGTAAATATACGTATATGAGATGTTTCTTTCGCATCGTCATATTGCTTGCTTACCAAGACCGAGTTATTTAACCCTAGGTTATATTACTTCTTGACGTATTTGCCGGAAACCGCCAACGCCTATTCTCATTTTCAGCATCTTCTGGGTATTCACGACTAGGGTATGCCAATTGAGTGTCGTTTCCAAAAGCTCCGTTATTCCAAGCATTTCGTTTATGTTTCTTCAACGTCGTGAGACTTCTCGAAGATTCTTTGAATTTTAGCTTTTGCATGGAAATGCTGACGAAGAACTGTTAAGAAAAGAGTTTGTTTGGGTTGGAATGGAAACATAAAGAGATATTGAAGAGAACTTGGGTTTGTTTGGGTTGGAATAGAAACATAAAGAGATATTGAAGAGAACTTGGGTCTGTTTGGGTTGGAATGGAAAGGAAGGAGGAATTAGTAAGGGAATGGATTTTTTTGGGTTTGTTTGGGTTTGTTTGCGTTGGAATGAAAAGGAGAAATTAGGGAGAATATGAGTTTCTTTGGGTTTGGGTTTGTTTGGGTTGGAATGAAAAGAAAGGAGAAATTGGGAAAAACATGGGCTTGTTTGGGTTGCAATGGAAAAAAAGGACTAGTTAGAAAGAAAATGGGTTTGTTTGGGTTGGAATGAAAAGAAAGGAGAAATTGCAAAAAACATGGGTTTGTTTGAGTTGCAATGGAAAAAAAGGAGAAATTGGAAAAAACATGGGTTTGTTTGAGTTGCAATGGAAAAAAAGGAGAAATTGGGGAGAACATGAGTTTGTCTGGGTTTGTTAGGGTCAGAATTGGAAGAAAGGAGAAATTGGGGAGAAAATGTGTTTGTTTGGGTTCGAATGAAAAGAAAGGAGAAATTGAAAAGAAAATAGGTTTGTTTGGGTCAGAATAAAAAAAAAACAGAAATTGGAAAAAACATGGGTTTGTTTGGGTTACAATAGAAAAAAAAGGAGAAATTGGGGAAAACATGAGTTTGTTTGGGTTTGTTAGGGTTAGAATTGAAAGAAAGGAGAAATTGATAAAAAAAATGTGTTCATTTGGGTTTGTTCGAGTCAAGATAAACAGAATAGAAAAATTCTCGTTTAAAAACAATTGTTTTTTTTTCAACCAAAATAATATTGATTTTTTATAAACCTTGGTAAGGAAATTTCAATCAAATACCGGGGGGACACGAGACACGTTTGAATAAAAGTATAAACAGATATTTAATAGGAATGACAGAGCTAGAGATGAAAAGCGATCTCGCAGTCGGAGAGTGGCAAAGTCAAAGTAAAATTTATCTCCTCTGGGATGGTGCTAGCTGCGTTGACACGCGAGCAAGCTTTTGCTCTCGCGAATGATTTACATAGTGGTGGATGAGCACGAGCCGCCCTTAATCTCGGTCGTTCCTGTAACAAGTCCACTGACCTCGACGCAGTTCGGAGGTTGAAGCATACGTGAAGGATAAAAACAAAAAGAGAAAGAGAGGACGCGTCCCCGTAATCACCGTAAGAAAAACAATTTAATTGATAAATTTGAGAAATTATACTGTCCACGAGACAATTTCACTTTTCCCCATAATAATATTTCTCTCTCCGATAAAATTATTCCTGTCTCTTGTTCAACCTCGTTTCGTTCAAACTCGCATAAATTTACGATGTTTGATAAAGTTGTTACAGTTTCACGCAGAGCTCCGATTAAAGTTGAAAATGTCCAGTTTTGAGCCCAGCAAAATATTGAAACACGAATAAGAATAATGAAACAAAAATGACAAAAGTAAAAATCGTAACACGTAATAAATTAGGTCTAGTAAAAAGAAATCCATTATTTCCATGGATTTCTTTTTACTAGACCTAATTTATTACGTGTTACGATTTTTACTTTTGTCATTTTTGTTTCATTATTCTTATTCGTGTTTCAATATTTTGATGGGCTCAAAACTGGACATTTTCAACTAGTAAAAAGAAGTAAAAAGGTCTAGTAAAAAGAAATCCATGGAAATAATGGATTTCTTTTTACTAGACCTAATTAGTTCAAAAGAAAAGTAAAAAGAAATCCATTATTTCCATGGATTTCTTTTTACTACACCTCGTATTTTTTGTATTTGTTTGGGTTTGTTTGGTTGGATTTCTTTTTACTACACCTAATATTTTATTTATTTCTTTGGGTACAGTTTTGCGCAGAGCTCCGATCAAAGTTGGGAATGTCCAGTTTTGAGCCCAGCAAAATATTGAAACACGAATAAGAATGACGAAACAAAAATAACAAAAGTAAGAATCGTAACTCGTTAAAAATTAGGTCTAGTAAAAAGAAATCCATTATTTTCATGGATTTCTTTTTACTACACCTCATATTTTTTTGTATTTGTTTGGGTTTGTTTGGTTGAATTTCTTTTTATTACACCTAATATTTTATATATTTGTTTGGGTTTGTTTCCATGGATTTCTTTTCACTACACGTACTTAATATTTTATTTATATGTATCATACGTACCGTGGGCACTTATTTGACTGGTCCATACGTACTGTGATATTTATTTACTAAGTGTAACATTTATTTACTATAAGCAAAGGGTAATTAAATGAAAGCTGTTTAATGAAAGAGCCAACCACTGCGACCCAATAAACGTTGCAGCGTCAACTTTGCAAGTCCGTTTGAACCAGCGAAGTTAGAGCTTCCCTTGTAAACTGGTTACGAAAGCCAAGCTGGTAGCAAAATGCAATAAATTCTATACCAGAGATTTTGGAGTTTTCTCTTTAAATATAAACATCGAAGGATCGTGATATTGATACTGTTAATTTTATTGGTATTAGAACGAACAAAAATGATTTTGCGAGTTTACAAATTCAAATCGAATTTAATTTCAGTTCGCCAACAATTCGTTGAAGAAAAATGCCTGTTTTTTTTTTTTATCAGGTGATGTGGGATAGGAAACCAATTTGGTGTCATTGAAGGAACTGGCCAAGGAGTTAATCAGCCAAGAACTTGGATGGGTCAATTTTGACTTTTTTTTTTTCTCCAACCAGGTCTTTGTAACTTCGTCTCTTTCAAATCTCTTCCTCTTTCTGATCTTCCTGTTTCTTCCTAGAGGTCTCATTCTCACCCTCGATCTCTGTCTTCGTTCTGGCTATCCCTTCGTCTCTCTATGTTGCCCAGGCACTCTTCTCGACCTCGCAGAGACCTTAGGCAAGCTCACCTCTATTTATCGTCGAAAAGCCCTCTCGTAGTGGGCTTCCCCCTTAACGTTCTCGGATCTAATTAAAAACGTTAATAAGGGCTCCCAACGCCCTTCGTTCGCTGGATGGTATTCCGGGTTGATGCGCCTCAGGGACTGAGAGACCTTCATCGGTCTAACCGTCGGATTGGAATTTACAACCCGGCATTTTCTCGTTTTGTCCGAAAACCGAAAGGATCACTCGGGACCTCTATTATATATGAGAAAATTGTATATCGGAACGTTGGTGTCCCAGGACCGCGTAATATCATTCAAAAGTTTATACCGTGGAAAACGTAATTAATAGGCCCTTCAGGAATTATAATCGACGCTAATGAGGGACCTAATTGGTTTTGATCCAGTCGAAAGTGTTTGATACTCTGTATTCGAAATTCCGGCTAGCGTTATTTTCGGTCCAATGGGAATGAGAGTCGTCAAACGATTTATAATCATTTTTCAAATCGAGCCTAAAAGTAATAATGAAAATCTGAATGGTTAAGAAAATTAAATACCTTCATTCAGATTTCGGACTTTTTTACATGGGAAGAGATCCTGAAGAATATTGCAATAGGAATGACACGGATCATGAAACGATTTATAATCATTTTTCAAATCGAGCGTAAAAGGGATTATGAAAATCCAAATGTTTAAGAAAATTAAATACCTTCTTTCAGATTTCGGACTTTTTTACATGGGAAGAGATCCTGAAGAATATTGCAATAGGAATGACACGGATCATTAAACGATTTATAATCATTTTTTAAATCCAGCCTAAAAGGGATTATGAAAATCCAAACGTTTAAGAAAATTAAATACCTTCATTCAGATTTCAGACTTTTTTACATGAGAAGAAATCCTAAAGAATATTGCAATAGGAATGACATGGATTATTAAACGATTTATAATCATTTTTCAAATCGAGCTTAAAAGGTATTATGAAAATCCAAACGTTTACGAAAATTGAATTCTTGCTTTCAGCTTTCAGTCTTATCACATGAGAACAGATCCAAAAGACTATTTCAGCAATTATAGAATTTTCAGTACTGTCGAAAATCTCTTTCATCAAGGGAAGTAAAAACTCTTCCACTGTATTAGAAAAGTCAACATTGTAAATGAAAAAAGTTAATTCATTATTAGTTACCTTTCTTTCAAATCTTTGAAATTTTGACTTGAAGCAGTTGTAGCATGACTTTATTCAAAATTGTATTTTTAGCTCAGGCCTATCAGTTAACAGCTTTACAATTTTCATAATCAAAATCCCTATTTTACTGAGCATTTAATTCACCACCCTGAATAAACTCATTCCAATTAATCCACGATCACTCCTAGCTAATTTTTGTCTTTTTGATTCCAATCTTTTTCTAGCCAATCACAGTATATTAATAAAGTATAAACGTGAAAACTACCAACATTGACAACTAACAATGAAATATAACGACGTATAAAAATACAAAATGACAAAAATAATTCGCTGTAGACAGTTGTAGTCTTTTTTTTTTTTATTTTTTTATTTGTAGTTTTAAGTTTACTTGTATTGGATATCTGTAAAAGGGAATGAAGGAAAGAGGGTAGGTATAAAGGAAAAATAGGAACAGATGGATATCTGACTCTTTTTTTGCTTTTTATACCAATGTCGTCCAATTACTTCCTCTCGGTTACACGTGGCGTAATCCCCATTAAACTGTTTGTACAATCATATTGAAATACCCGTGGCTAGTTCCATGCCTCCAGAGTCCTTTGTAACAGCATTGGTCTCCGAAACGACTGTGACAAAGCTTTAGGTAAAGAGGAGAGGGAAAAAGAGAAAAAGAGAGAGAAAGAGAGAAAGAAAGAGAGAAAGAGAGAGGGGGGGGGGGTATGGGAAAGAGAAACCCAGGAACAAGTAAAAAAGGACCCACTACAAGGATCCCTAACGAAAGTGGTTCGACTGTGTGCCCAAGAGAATCGTCAGGAGATTAGATTAATTTGCCTGATTTTATTAGGACGAGCTCGCGAGCTCGAAAGATCAGGAACGTTGTGCAACCGTGAGACAAACAGACAATACATCCAAAAACGTTTATTCAACGTTGAGGAAAAAAATATACTTCGTTCCCTGTGCTCCAAACTGGCAGACTTTAATTCAACAATAAAAAGGCTCAGACTAAAGAGAAGATGAAGTACACGTTTGAGGGTGGAAATTCCACCCCTTCTTTAGCTCTGTACCATCATACTGTATTTCAATCCCGTGGTGAGTATACGGAGACAGCTGTTTCTTGGGATTTTTTATCCCTGTGATTCTCTTTATTTTATGTTTTATTTTTTATTTTTATTTTATATTTTTTGTTTAATATTTTATAATTTTTATTTTTTATCTTTTATTTTATATTTTATATTTTATATTTTATATTTTATATTTTATATTTCATATTTTATTTTATATTTTACATTTACAATCACATTTTTGTATTTAATTACAGTATAAAAATATTATAATTCTAATATAAATTTAACGTAAATTCAATGTAATTTTAAATACATTTTTTAAAATACATAAATATCTACTTTACATTTAAATATTCAATTTATAAATCTGATATAAATTTATTCAAATTTATTGTAAATTAAAAAAAAATTGTAATTGAAAATATTATTATTAAAATATAATTTTTTTTTAATAATACAACGATCTCGATTAAAATCGTTGCATCAGAATTTAAATGAGCTAAGCAACAGTTTAGACACATAGATACGCAGACAAAATTGGGAAGCAACAGGAAACGCACTGTAGTAGCTTAGAGACTACGAAAAGCCGAAAGTTCCCGAGGGATCTTGCTCTTTATTCGACATTTATCCTACGACAATGCACAAAGAGCCCTTACGGTCGTCATTTATCTCTGTGTGCTAAACCCTCCCCCCCCCCCTCTTTTTTCGAGTTCACCTTCGTGTCAGTTGACGCCAATGCAACCAAGGAAACCTGGTGGCCTCAGGGATCCAACCTCTATAAAAACTAATCCGTACCACACCCTTCGGGGTTCATCCAACGACAAAAACGGTTCCTTCCGTGACGAATAATTTTTACGCTAATTTCAATCGAGATTTTACATTCCCTGTGTGTCCCCTAGACGTGCAGATGTCACTTCGTTGATATACTTTTGAAAATGTTTTTCTATGGGGAAAGGTTACTATTCCCATAGGTGTGCATGGGAAAACAATTTTTTAAATATTTTATTTTTAATATTTTTTTTATATATGTCGAGTATAGATCTTGGTGTAAATATAAAATAATATAATTTTAATAATATTTATTCATTTGTAAAATATTTAATATAAATTATGAATATTTAAATTTATGAAATATTTATATTTTATAAATTATATCATGATTTATAAATATAACAATATTTAGGAAAACAATTTATAATATTTGTAAATATAGTATAATAATAAATATAATATAAGAATATAATTTGAAAATATAAATTAACTGTAAAATTTGACAACGAAGTCAATTTATCAATCGTTCGATCCTAAATCTTAAATATATAATAATTTCAGAATTTGCAGTAATTAACATACATTTCCAATCGCAAAAGTTGTTTTCCCATAAGCGACTGATTTGAATTCATACGTTTAGAACTTAATTATTTATAACTTTTATAGCTTTATAACTTATAACTTAACTATTTAATTTAAAACATCTCAAATAATAAATATTTTATTATTTTATCGAGTAACTTTAAATTATCGAGTAACGTTTATGACTTTATTATTTATAACTTTGATAACTTTATAACCTATAACTTAATTATTAAATTAAAACATCCAAAATAATAAATGTTCTATTATTTTATCGAGTACTATAATTCTGTAAATATTCGACAATTTCGGGTATCATCATTTGAATAGCAGAATAACCGAATCAATAAAAAAAAATATTATCTCGATGCACAGGATTATTCGAGAAATATTAATTGGAAACGTATAAAAAGCTACGAAACGAAAGGAAGGATTCAACGAAATTCGATGAAATCTCAAAGCGTCCGAGACCTTACAAATATAATCTCGTAAAAGCCGATATGGATAAAATCCAAACGAGATTAATAAATAATTGATACAGGCGAGTGGGGAGTTAAATAATTCTTTGCGTTCGTTTATTAATATTCAGTTTTTATATTCTCGAATATAGTCGATTCTACAAACTTTCGTTTTTTTTTTACGAACACGAGGGAGCTTAAAAATTTTTTGGTTTTTATTTTTTACACTTTTTTCCTTCGCCAGGACGATTGGAAGCGTTTTTTCGTTGACTCGTTTGGCTCAACATTTTTTTTTTTAAATCCTCAACATCGTCAACATTGCTGGAAAAAGGAACGTCCGTTGATTGACGAGAAAAGTAAGAGAAGACTCGTATGTCGAGATTTTTCGTGAATTCGTGTCGAACCGGTGCAAATAGGTAAACAAAAATTTGGATATAAAAATAAATTTGAAAAGAGCAAAAGACTGCCATAGGATTGAATCGTTCCAGTTTTCCAAGCTTTTTATCAAATATATTCTCGCGAGCGTTCCACCTCGTGTATCAAAGGCTATTGCGATTTCGTTCGGAGAAACGAAAAAGTCTCAACGTAAGAGCAGCCCACCAGCGAAAGCAATTTAAATTCCGATCATTCATAAAGCGAAAAACTTTTCGTGTTGCTTGATTCTGAAATATTCTTTAAAACACCTTCCCCCCTCCCCTGTCCGTCTTTCGAGGGTTTCGTCTGAAAGACGTTAAAAAAACAAACTTCCTGTAAAAAAAAAAATTCAACTCCAGTTTCTCGATTACTTTTTTTACGGATTTTTCAATAATTTTTTACGGGCAAACCATCAAAATAATCAGACTCATTGTTTTTGCATTATCTTTATTAATAGTTAAATAAGCTTTACAAATTTTTTGAAGTCAAAATATATAATAGAAAAAAAGTTATAGCGGCCGACAGGAAGACATCGAGTGAAAAAGAGGTGCTTGACGGTGACCAAGATTGCGGCTGTTCTGTTGATCTGGAATCAAAAAACCAAACGGCATTTTAATCTTCATATTTAAGACTAGCGATTGAACTAGAGTGAATTCGAAACTACAAAAATTGACTTTTTCATACACTTTTGAAAATTACATTCTATTTTTTACTTATTTTTTCTTTTTCGCTCGTAGAAAAAAAACTATGAAAGCAATCATAATAATCCTAGTTCAATCGCTGCCTTATAACATATTAAAGATGCTGAATAAATTTCAACAAGATCGGTGCAGCAGTTTCTGAAATATCGTGGTCACCGTTTCGAAAAATGGTATTTCTAAAGAAACACGTTTGAAAGTTCGCTCACGTGATTTATACTAACCGTATACCTGTTCCGTTCCAGGACCTTGTGAACCACTTCGAATATAAAAAAATCCTTCGGCACACATTTTCCACAAATATTACATATGTGATTTATAAAAAAAAAAAAATCGATTTTTCCGACCCCAGAATCTAAAAGAATTTTTTATTTAAAAGAATTTTAAACCCCCCTTAAAAGAACTCCGTTAAAAGAATTCCGTAAAACTATTAAGAATTTCTTTTTCACAGTATTTAAATAATCCCGCAGGACGGTTAAAAAAATAGTAGCGATATTATTAAAGTCACTTTGTGTGTCTATATTTCTCTATCGTAAATTTCGATCAACTGCGCATTCTATTTACGAAAGGCTGGTGAAACGACCATCAAGTTTGGTTGCTGGTAAACGGGAGTAGAAAGAGGCAAAACGGGACAAGAAAGTGAACGTTCGACTGTATTTCTCTTATCGGTCTTTCTAGTTGTAGGGTTGAATCGTACGTGTAGGTACGAGTAGGAAACCGACTGTGCAGTCTGCAGTCGAGCCGTCTGGCGCAGAGTGAGAGTCGAGGAAAGAGAAACGTACAGCGCCCCCTGGTGGGCTAGGGAATGAGGGGACGTATGAGAGTACGACGAGGGTTGAGGGTGGAAAAGCGATTACGGTTATTTCTCAAGGGACAACCAGTGGAATAGGAGCTTCGGCTCGTTCCGTTGTTGCTAATGGATCACATCTCTGAATTTCCCTCGAATTATATATCTCATGTAAGATTTAAGCCAAACCCTAGCTACGTTTCTCACTTTATATCGTACCTTTTCTCCCTTTTCTCCATAGCTAACTATTCCTCTTCTTCGTCCAACTCCAGAAACCAACCCCCTCTTGGCGTCTTTCTCGATTTCTCTCTTGAAGTCTCTGGCAGCTTAGAATGCCTGATGGTCTGGAAGTAGGCTAATTCCTCTGACGTCAATCAGGATTTTTATTCTCTCGTTCAAAAAGTACTCGTACAGACTGCTAAGTATATTTCTAATTAAAATGAATAACGTACAAAACAATTTTTCGAAATGGACGAAACATGGAATACAGCACAGGATATTGGGTAACTTGGCAGTGGGGTAGGAATTTCCAATGACCAGAAAGCTCAAAAGTCTGAATTTGAATTTACAGAAAGTACGAATTTTGTACATTTTTGGAATTTGTTTGGGTTTGTTTGAAATCAAGGGTTTTTAATGAAACTAACGAACCCAAAGAAACCCAAACGAATTTTGGAAACCTTTACGAAATTTTTAGTTTTGGAGGATTGAAATTCGGAATTTTGAGCCATCTGGTTAATCGAAGTTTGGGTTTCCTAACCCACTCTGTAATTTGGTTATAGGGTATAGGTGACGTACTCGACCCATGTAAGGCCCAGATTTTCTGTTTTTAAATACAACTAAAAAACTATAAATGTTGAAATAAAACAAGAATGATTATTTAATCATTTATTCAATAATCAACGTATTAATAATAATTTTGGTTCGGAAAACAGGGTTTACTATTAATTATAAGCTCTTTTTGAAAAAACGTCTTTTGGGCCTTATTCAGACCGCTGTTCCTAATAAAACCATACCCGTTGTAACTTCGTACAAAAAAATTATAAAAATATATAATCTTTAATTTTAAACTTAAATTTTGATAACAACAGGTATACTGCTGATAAACCATTACATATAATTAGAATAAATATTCACTAACTGATATTGAAAACACGTTTGGTTTTCAAAAGTTTTAGTACGTCGAAATTTAATAAACATTCAAAGTTAGACACTCGACGATTAAAGCTCGATCTTTTTGACTTTGTAGTTTTGGATATTAAAATCGTGGGCTTTATTACCTTACGAGAGACATTTCTGAAATTTGACCAACATTTTACAAAAATGAAACATTTTTTACTGTCAAGAAACAATCACCACCTGCTGTATCAATTTTCGGAGCCTGATATTAGGGTTGTCTAAAAAAATGTAAATAAAAATTTGTAGGTTATGTAGAGTCTTCTCCATATTCTTATTTTCTTATTTTTTATCAACTTTTGATTATTCTCGTTCATCATCAATTATGCTAATGCGTTTTACCATTTTCCTGTGCTATTTCCATTCGATCCTATAAATATATGAGATTTATGTTGCCACAAAAGTTCAACGTTACCAATGAGGTCACGAGGCTTTGCATTATACGACGTATTGAATCTTGCAGTCTTAATGTATCCAGATATACCAGCGGCTTGAACTCGTGAAAAGGTACGTCTCGAAATAGACATCAGAATAAAAATAAAAAAAAAAACATCCATGAATTTAAGGCATTAAAATATTCCTCGTCACGTACGAAAATCGTGGATAAATTATGGTACGTCTATCAGATGTACGAGTCGTGAAAAACTGGGTTATGACGATATAAACCATAGAAGGTAGGAAGTTGAAGGTTTCCTCGAAGATTTCCAATCTCGATACGCCTTCCATTTTTGCCTGATGCATAATAGACCAAAAGTTAGAGTTTGACAGATGTCATCATTTGACAGGATGACAAAGCTGATGCTCGTTCTCTTTTTCAACCATTTGTCTTTTCCCTCTTTCGCTGTCGGATTGTCAGGATTTTAGGGTTCTAGTAAAGCCTGGGGAAAATCACTAGGGACTCCCTACAATGCCTTCGTATCTTTTGGCAAGTCAAAACGCTGCCTTCCCTTGGTCCTATACGAGAAGGGAGTCAGAGTTTCTGCCACTTTCCAACTCGGCTTTCACTGAATATTTTATTAAGGTAAAAGAGGAGGGAGAAAAGTGATCCCTTCTTATTCGTAATCTATCTGGTACTGCTGCAACCATCATCCATTATGTTTCATCCAAACAGCATCCAACTCAAAGCTTTGGCTTGGAAGCTGATGTTACTTTTCTACGACCCCCATGATCATCGATAATGGATTCTCCAGTAAAGACAATACGTTTTTCTACGTACTTAGGAGAATAAATCTGAATCGAAAAATGGCCCACCCAATGTTTGAGCAAAAATTTGTCGTGCCTAATATTAAGTTGGAATGACGAAACAAAAAATTACACGTGCAATTTTTCTACGCAATGAAAAAATCCATAAAAAAATTTGAGATGGATAATTATTCGAAAAAGGCCCAGAAATAATTGAAATTTTTTTGCCTGCAATCGTGGAATTTTAAATCCCTCATGGTAAAAACTGATTTTTAGTGCTGTGGGTTTATCAAGAAATTGGAGGATTATTTCCTTTAAAAATAATGTTCGTCACCCCCATAAGTGGAACTAAAAGACAATAAAAAATGATTATTTAAACATTATTTTTAAATTGTATATAAAACTAAAAATATAAATAGAAAAATAGGAAAATAATGAAAATAAATCGAAAAATAGAAAAATACTGAAAATAAATCGAAAAATAGAAAAATACTGAAATTCAATCGAAAAATAGAAAAATAATAAAAATTCATTAAAAAAAAATGAAAAAATAATAAAAATAAATGAATTATTAAAATAGTGAAAAAAATTATTTTTATATGGATGGTCTTAACGAAAAGGAAGACTTTCACGGACGAAAGCTTCTTCAGACGTACGAAAAACTTGTAAAGCATGGGAAGCGATTTGGAACTTGGAGAAAATTGAATGAAACTGAAATACTTTCGAATAGTTCCAAAAGTATTTCAATTTGGTTATCGCTTTGTGTATATGTGTGTGCTTGTACGTGCGTTAGAAATTCTGAGCTTACTGCGTTACGCTGTCGTTCATTGTGCTCGTCGACCACACCGAACCTTTTCTGCTCCTTATTCAATGCTATTTCACCTTTCGTTATTGGATACTTTTCCCCGAGAACTCTTCACTCTCTATCTATCTATCTCTCCCATACTGGTTCTTATTCCATGCGACTCTTTCTCGACTCTCACGGATTTCCAAGTTTTCTATAGTCGCGAAATGAAAACGATCAAAAAGTCTAATGCACCGAGTTTTTCAAAAACCAGCTGTCTTGAAAATTCGTCAAAAGAATGTCGAAGGGAAAATAGGAATAAAAAAATATGTGTCATTTTTGGCATTCGGAAATTCATATTTTCGGATTTTTTAGACAACATTAAATAACTAATTAAATTGTGGAATTATTTGAGGGTGAGGTTGACGTGATGGAGAAAAAACTCTAGAACCTCGAAAAACATTTTGAATTGGTGCAAATTTCGGAAAATTTAGCAAATTTCATAAAATTTCGTGGAATTTAGCAAATTTCATAAAATTTCGTAAAATTCATCACATTTCAGGAAATTTCGTGAAATTTAGCAAATTTCATGACATTTCGTAAAATTTAGCAAATTTCATAAAATTTCCCAAAATTTAGCAATAACATGATGGAGAAACTGACATGATGGAGAAAAAACTCTAGAACCTCGAAAACCATTCTGAATTGGTGGAAATTTCGCAAATTTCGTAAAATTTAGTAAATTTCATAAAATTTCGTGAAATTTAGCAAATTTCATAAAATTTAGTAAAATTTAGCAAATTTCATACAATTTCATAAAATTTAGCAATTTTCATGAAATTACGTAAAATTTAGCAAATTTCATGAAATTTCGTAAAATATAGCAAATTTCATAAAATTTCGTAAAATTTAGCTAATTTCATGAAATTTCGTAAAATTCAGCAAATTTCATAAAATTTAGCTAATTTCATAAAATTCAGCAAATTTCATAAAATTTAGCTAATTTCATAAAATTTAGCTAATTTCATAAAATTTAGCAAATTTCATGAAATTTCGTAAAATTCAGCAAATTTCATAAAATTTAGCTAATTTCATAAAATTCAGCAAATTTCATAAAATTCAGCAAATTTCATAAAATTTAGCTAATTTCATGAAATTTCGTAAAATTCTGTTATTCGCATTGCGCATTGGGTTCCATCTCAAAGATTTGAAAACTTTGATGCAAAAAGGGCTAGTAGAAGAAAAAGTGGTGGGTACTATGCTTGAGGGAACAAAGGACGAATCCGATAATGAAGTATTGGCAACTTTGATATATGAGTTGTCTAATCGACACGTGAGACCGGAGTAATCTTCATACGTTTTCCCGATTCGGTCAGGAGACGAATCGGCGGACAAAAAGTTTTCAGGAATGGTCTGGCAGGAAGTAGATAATGTACGTACGTGATCCGGCCTGAGAAGAGACGTTTCGTTGGAGGCGAGATTTGGAGTGTACGTTGAATCTCGGAAAACGAGTGGAGGGCCTCTTTGAAAAGAGGACTATGCAAGAGAGACACACACACACATATATATACAGGGTGTGGCGTAAACAGTGGTCCACCGTTAAGGATTCGATATACCAGATCGTTAACTATAAAATTATATAATTTTCACCATTTTTATTCAAGGGTTTCAAAAAAAGTTTTGTTTTTATATTTTTTTCTGAATTTATAATCTTTTGTTACAATTTTGGCTGTATTTTAAATAATAACCATTATTTTTTCATTTTTATGTCTGCTGAATAATAGAACACTCGTGAAACGTGGGTGTGACGTAAATAAAATACAATCCATATAAAACAATCATTTTTCACGAATTTTTCTTTTTAAACCCTTGGATAAAAATGGTTAAATATTAATACTAACGTATTATTCATCAATTCTTCAAAAAAATAAAAAGAATTTATTCTGAAACCCTTGGATCAAAATAGTGAAAAGACTAATACTAACATATTATTTGTGAATTCCTCAAAAAAATAAACACAATTGTTTTTTCGAAGCCCTTGAATAAAAATGGTTAAAATATGAATACTAATGTATCATTCATCAATTCTTCGAAAAAATAAAACGAATTTTTTTATCGAAACCCTTGGATAAGAATGGTTAAAATATTAATACTAAATACTAAACATAATACTAATACTAAATATGGTTAAAATACTAAGTATTATTCGTCAATTCGTAAAAAAAAATAAACAAATCTTTTTTTTCGAAACCCTTGGATGAAAATGGTTAAAATACTAATACTAAATACTAAATATAATACTAATACTAAATATGGTTAAAATACTAAGTATCATTCGTCAATTCGTAAAAAAAATAAAAACAATCTTTTTTTTCGAAACCCTTGGATAAAAATGGTTAAAAAACTAATACTAAATACTAAACATAATACTAATACTAAATGTGGTTAAAATACTAAGTATTATTCGTCAATTCGTAAAAAAAAATAAAAACAATCTTTTTTTTCGAAACCCTTGTATAAAAATGGTTAAAATAATAATACGTTATAGTTAACTATCTGTTATATCTAATCCTTAACGATAGACCACTATCAACACCACACCCTGTATATATATATATATTCTCTATTCAGTGACAGGTTAAAGCGAGATATATTTCTCTAGGAATGACCAGTGTGCTTTTCTGGTTACTCCGGGGACCTAGACATCCGAGCCCCGAAGGCGAACGCTTTTGGCCTTCCCTTTTGAAAAGTAGACTTCAGAGCTGGCAAGGAAGAAAAGAGGTAGACGAGTTGGCTCGACCCGACCAGGAAGAGTTCAGACGAATAGAATGCACAGTCCAGGCACGTGTAAAACCTTTTCTTCTTTTTTTTTTATTCGAGAGTCTCTGAATACGCAAATCCGTTATACCCCATTCGATTCACCATAGGCACCCTTCACCCTCGGAACCGCGAACGACTTTTCGCTTTCGATTAGCCCGAGAATTCGAAGGTGGAAAATTGAAACGATTTACCAAGTGGCCTGGCCACTTAATTTTTTATCGTCAACCTCTGTAACGCCATTTTCCATAAATTTTGTTTGGGTTTGTTTGGGTTTCAAACGGGGGCTGTATTTTCTACATGGATTTTTTAAAAGTTATTTTATCTCTATTTTATGCCAGCTACTTGTCTCGAAACTTTCATAAAACTCATCGCAACAGTGAAATAAAAAAAAATGAATTTCCGCTTTTGTTTGGGTTTGTTTGGGTTTCAAACGGCGGCTGGGTTTTGTACATTCATTTTTTTTAGTTATTTTATCTCTATTTTATTACAGCTACTCGTCCAAAAACTTTCATGAAACTCATCGCACCAGTGAAATAAAAAAAAAACGAATTTCCGTTTTTGTTTGGGTTTGTTTGGGTTTCAAACGGCGGCTGGATTTTCTACATTCCTTTTTTTTTTAGTTATTTTATCTTTATTTTATTTCAGTTACTCGTCTAGAAACTTTTATGAAACTCATCGCAACAGTGAAATAAAAAAAACGAATTTCCGCTTTTGTTTGGGTTTGTTTGGGTTTCAAACGACGGCTGGATTTTCTACATTAATTTTTTTTTAGTTATTTTATCTCTATTTTATTACAGCTACTCGTCCAAAAACTTTCATGAAACTCATCGCACCAGTGAATTAAAAAAAAAAATCGAATTTCCGCTTTTGTTTTTACAGCGGGTGGAAGAAAACGGAAGGATTTTCTTGGGGGTATAAATCGGATTCTTCGTACTGTCCGCACCAGATGAATTAACTCCACCAGCTCTTTTCACGAGTTTCCGAAGTCTCTCGGTAGCCCGAGTTACATCGTCTCTTCATCGGCGACGAAACGAGAGCGAGGGGATTTGAGGAACGAAGAAAAAAAAAAAGAAAAAAGATTAAAAAAAGAAGAAAAAGAATTAAAAAAAAAAAAGAAAAAAAGAAAAATGCGTCGTAACTGGAATCTACGGGCTTTTCATCATTTTCGCTCAGCCGTTATTAATCGAAGTTGGCTGTGGTGGAGACAGAAGCGAAAAAAAAAGAAAAAAAAAAAGATTTAAAAAAAAAAGTAGTTTCGTCTTTTATATCCTTACGCGTTGTGCCAATTCAGCGTTCATTGCCGAAGGCCCATTCCGAGTCCAATTGGACTAGAGAGAGAATTGAGAATTTTCAGTTGAATAAAATCAGCTTGATGGAGACAAAACTTTGCTTCATTATTCAAAAAAAAATCGTTTGACTTTTTTTTTTGATTTTTCTCGTTCGCAATTCCGATTGCAAACTTTTCTGTTCGTTGTTGCTTCGAACTGTTAAGGGGGAAAAAAAAGTGATGCAATTTGAGGGAAGCATTCTATCAGAACAAATTCTCGTTTGCGTTGAAAAGAAACATCGAGTGAAGTGGACAATCGTTAACCAATGAAAACACGTGGAGGGAAAAAGTTGTATCGGTGAAGATGGTCCGGTTTTATTGGGGTTGAGCTCGGCTCACCAAACTTCACCGGACGATAATGGACGTGAGAAAGTTTAGGGCATATATAGGAGGATAGGAACCTCCTAGATAGAGCTGATATTAGACCATTGAAGGGTTCAATTGTAGAGGCAGTACAGACGATGAAAGCTTCGAGCAAAGTCCCTCAGGGATTTTAAACAATTCGTCTGTCACTCAACCGCAAGCTCAGCCAGCACTCAACGAGTGCCAGGAAACGGTTACTCCTCGTACGTTGAGGAACATGGAAAAACGTTGAAGAAAATTAGTCGAAACTTTCCATACGCATTAAATAGAGCAAAAAGTCGAAAAAATATTCGATATCTAAACAATAACCTAAACAAACCCAAACAAACTCAAACAAACCGAAAATTTCTATACGCACTAAAAACAGCAAAAAGTCGAAAAATTATTCGATATTCAAACAATAACCTAAACAAACTCAAACAAACTCAAACAAACCCAAACAAACCGAAACTCTCCATACGCACTAAATACAGCAAAAACTCGAAAAAATATTCGATATTCAAACAATAACCTAAACAAACCCAAACAAACTCAAACAAACCGAAACTCTCCATACGCACTAAATACAGCAAAAACTCGAAAAAATATTCGATACCCGAACAATAACCTAAACAAACCCAAACAAACCCAAAAAAAAAACCCAAACAAACCCCAATAAAATCAAAATTCAGGGTAGCAGATTCATCCGGAAAGCTGACTAATCCTCAAATTCGAATCGAACAAACTTGATACCCTTCAAACGTACGTGTAATAATAGAAAAGCTGGATGCAACGGAATACTCTTTGCTCGTAGGATTATCAAGATAGGTTGACGTGCCGGGTGGTCGAAACGTGAGAATCGATACGTCGTGTCAGATAAAACCAGTACGACGCTGCGTACTTTTTCCTCCCCCCCCCCCAATCCCCCAATACCCCACCCCTCCACTCCTGCCCCCAGGAATCCGTGGTTTCTCTTTCAGGGATGCGGTGAGTTGCAGTGAATGAAGTAGGTAGCCCGAACAGCCCAGTCGAAAGGCTGTACACGACGAAGGTCCAAGGGAGACACTATCTGAAGACTGGATCAAGAGCCAACGGGCAGTCTCTCATTGGACAGCAAACTCTGGCTTGGTGTTTTGTCGTTGTCGTTTTGTCGTTCTTTTATCGTCTCTTTCAAGCGTCTGCTTCGGGAACCCATTCGAACAAATATATGTAGGCAAGTCTGGAGAGACGTTCGACACGTTGCGAATTTGGACGATTGGTCATGTGGGCCTAATAGCCAGACCTTTGACTCTTCTAGTTCACGGCGTATGTTTCATTTGCCTGATATCTCGGTTTGGCACGATCTTTTGGATGGCTGAGTTGTCGAGGTCACCCATAGATTTTGTCTAGTCTGGAATGGTGAACTAGAGTATGCTCTAATGGATTCGGACAGAAAAAACCGGTTGGATAACGGTATCGTATGTTTTAGATAGGTGCAGCAAAGGGTCAGTCAAAGTTCGGGCAATTGGACCAACTTTAGGCTGGAGTGGAAGAGAGTCATTGGCTAATAGGGAACGTTTGGGGAGGGGAGATGGCACTGTATTGGTGGATCAGTCGGTGAAACGTCAAAATTGGTTGGGTAGAGTTGGAACTTTGTCTATAGAACACTTTGAGGAACAGCATTAGGAGATTGTAGTTTTCTAGATGTGTCTGAGGTTGGAACGTTATCGATGTGCTCTGGTTGCACATGTGACTCAAACGTGCCTCTCGATTTTTCGATCCCAATACAAACGAAGCTAAGTTATTTTTCTATCGAGAAATTTACTAAGTACGAATTTTTTTTCTTTACTAAGTACGACATTTTTTTCTTTACTAAATACGAAATTTTTTTCTTTACTAAGTACGAAGTTTTTTCGTTACTAAGTACGACATTTTTTTTTCTTTACTAAGTACGAATTTTTTTCTTTACTAAGTACGAAATTTTTTCGTTACTAAGTACGACATTTTTTTTCTTTACTAAGTACGAATTTTTTTCTTTACTAAGTACGAAATTTTTTTCATTACTTAGTACGACATTTTTTTCTTTACTAAGTACGACATTTTTTTCTTCACTAAGTACGAATTTTTTTTCTTTACTAATTACGAATTTTTTTTCTTTACTAAGTAAGAAATTTACTAATTTACTATTTACTAAATAGTTTATTTGTTTTTAAGTACAACAAAAAAACTATGAATGTTGAAATCAGACAAAAATGTTTGTTTAATCATTTATTCAATAATCAACGTATTAATAATAATTTTGGTTCAGAAAACATTGTTTACTGTTAACTATAAGCTTTTTTTAAAAAAGAGTCTTTTGGGCCTTATTCAGACCACTGTTCCTAACAAGGCTATACTCGTTGTAACTTCGTACAAAAAAAATAAGAAAAATATGTAATCTTCAATTTTAAACTTAAATTTTGATAACAACATGTTTAATGCTGATAAACCACTACATATAATTAGAATAAAGATTCGCTAAGTAATATTGAAAACATTTTTTCTTTTCGAAAGTTTTACTACGTCGAAATTTAAGAAACGCCAAAGTGCGATCACCCTGCATTCTATCGACTGAAAATTTCTTTGGGTTTGCCACAGCGCACATACAGGTATCTTGCTAATCGACGCGGCCAAAAAAATTTATCTTTAATGAAAAGCAAACTTGACTGATTTTTTTTCTATTTTTCTGGAAAATATTATATATATAGTGAATATTTAGTAATAAAACTTTTTAAGAAATCACAAAAAGTATTTTTTTTGTTAAGTTATATGGTTTATAAAACAATAATAACATAAAATAATTTTTACTTGACTTTGCAGTTTTGGATATTTAAAACGTGGGTTTTATTAGGCAACTTTATTAGCCAACAGTACCCAAAACCGGATATACCTCATAGTGATCATTTTTTCAGACGAAAACTAGGAATTCCTGATGGAAAGTCGAGATAGTCTTCACGACAGTCGATTCGTCAATTTTAGGATCGACTTTCTCGTGATTCGTTTTACCAAGAGATTGAAACCGAAGTTTCAGACATAACGAAAAAAATATTACAGGAGGGTGTGAAGTGTACCTAACTCGAGCATGTACCCCCAAGGGTCGAAGGGTCACCCTCGTCCAACATTAGCCTCCGGTCACCTCTCGACAACGGCAATAACAGGACGAACACGACGCTGCGGTAAGTTCTCACCTCGGGGCAATTCTCGTCGTCTTCCACGTCTCGAACCAAACGGAAGACGAACTCTGTAACCGAGTTCTGGCAACCGTTTTCTCCCCCATCGATATTGGGGTTCGTGAACGATATCCTTGTCGACGAGTGATAGGAACCTAAGGAACTTCTACTTACTACATTTTCCAATACCATCAAATCAGTAAAAATAGAATCCCTCAAAGAAAGGAATCTTCATTGATTCTGGGCTGTGAAAAAAAAATGGAGAATTTTGACAAAACCGGAAACGTTGAAAAGGAATCATTGAGAAATGTCTCTTTGCAATTTGCGATAATAGAGGAACTCCAAAAGTAGGATTTGATCACCAAAATTAAAGTTTTGCTGCATTTTGAGTCCACTCTTTGCTTTTTTATTGATTATTTAATAATATTATTACGATAAAGGCAATTTTGGTATTAAAATTAATTATTAATGTATTTTATTACGGGAAAAGTATCACTTAGTGAGAAGTCAAGATTTCGTATTCGAGAAATGTCATATTTTGTGATATTCCTGGTGTGTTCTATGAAAGGATCCAATTAGGGGTAATTGAAAGAGGCGAGCGAACTTTGGACCATACGTAAAATCAAAAATACCTGATCTTATTTATACATGTGTATAGAGGGGCTCGAGATTCTGATATTAAACCTATTTTATCTGATATTCAATTTTCAATTTGATTAAGATTTGAGATTTTTATTTTTATTCTAGTTAAAATTTAACATTTTTAATCGAATATTAACCCAATTTAATCTGATATTCAATTTTCAATTTGATTAAGATTTAAGATTTGTATTTTCAATCTCACTAAAATTTAAGATTTTTAATCTGTTATTAACCTGATTGCATCTGATTTTTAATTTTTAATTTTATCGAGATTTAAGATGTTTATTTTCGATCTAAATAAAATTTAAGATTTTTAATCTGATATTAAACCTATTAAATCTGCATGTATATTAAATTCGTCCGGTGCTGGGTGCCACTTGCAGAAATTCCAATTTTCTTGTTTGAAAGTTTAATTCGAGTCTTTAAGTATTTCCACAGAGGTAGGATTTTTCGTTTCGAAATATCTTGACACAATTATTTTATAAATAAAATGACATTTCACGAAAGAATTTGTTTAATTATCGGAAAGCTATTTCTCAATTAATCTAAATATTATCTATTAAGTACCTATCAAAGACTATGATACCCTGAGTCTCATTTTGATGAGATTGAAAAAAAAAGCCAAAATAAAAAAAAATCAGACGATCCATCAAAACGACGAATAAATGAAATCAGTCTAGTGACACTTCTCACTTCTGTAATTCCAGAGTCCGTTATCTAAAATTCGAGTACATTAATCTTCGTAACGTTAACGCCGGGATTTCCCAATATTTCCATTCGTTATCACGAAGATCTCGATCGTCGAATACCTGACGTCAATTAACGTGTGTGCGAGTCGAAATACGTCGAATCGAGAAGGGAGACGAAAAGATGGACGATAGGGGAACGGGGGGGGTTCGGTCTTAACAAGCTTTTTCGTCGTCGTTGGACTCCGCGTGTGCGTCCGAGGACGTCTCGACGACAACGACATTCGACGAGGTACAACAAGGTGGAGTCCCTCATGAATCCGATACACACAGTGATGAGCCGCGGAACCAATTTAAATAAACCATTACCGGGTGGTATCTTTCATCGGAGGGTCCACACCTCGATGCCTCGCTGACACTCGTATTGCAACCAGCCGGAGTAGGGAGCAAGATGGGAAAAAGAGAAAAACAAAAATTTTGCCATCTAAAAGTGCTGTAGGAATCGGGAGGGAAAGAGAAATAAGACGAAGAGGGTGGAAGGTGAAGAAAGAGGAGGAATAAGACAGTGTGGGTAGGAGGAACGTCGATCTGTGGGCAATGTGCAGCAACCAGCGTTTGTTTGGGTTTGTTTGGATTCGTTAGAGTTGAGTTTGTTTGGGTTTGGGTTGGTTGGGTTGAGTTTGTTCGGGTTTGGGTTGGTTGGGTTGAGTTTGTTCGGGTTTGGGTTGAGTTTGTTCGGGTTTGTTGGGATTTGGGTTGAGTTTGTTCGGGTTTGGGTTGAGTTTGTTCGGGTTTGGGTTGGTCGGGTTGAGTTTGTTGGGATTTGGGTTGAGTTTGTTCGGGTTTGGGTTGAGTTTGTTCGGGTTTGGGTTGGTTGGGTTGAGTTTGTTCGGATTTGGGTTGGTTGGGTTGAGTTTGTTTGGGTTGGGTTTGGTTGGGTTTCGGTTTGTTTGGGTTCGGTTTGTTCGAGTTGTGTTTGTTTGGGTTAGTTTTGATTGGGTTCGGGTTGTTTGGTTTGGGGTGGTTGGTTGGGTTTGTTTGGATTGGGTTCGTTTAAGTTCGGTTTGTTTGGGTTGTGTTTGTTTGGGTTTTGATTGGTTGTTTGGAGTTTATTTGGGTTGGGTTTGTTTGGGGTGGGTTTCTTTGGGTTGGGATTGTTTGGCTTGGGTTTGTTTGGATTAGGTTTGGGTTTGTTTGGGTTTGGGGTGGTTGGTTTGTAACTGGTGGAATCGAGAGAGAAAGAGGAATAAGAAGAGAAGGTGGAAGAAGAGACGTAAAGAGACGTGATGAGGGAGGAGGGATGAGGAGGAAGTAGTAGGTGGAAAAAGAGGAGGAATAAAATACCGTTGGTAGGACAACGTTGAACTGTGGGCAATACGCAGGAACCAGCGTTTGTTTCGGTTCGTTTGGGTTGGGTTTTTCCAGGTTTGGGTTTGTTTGTTTGGTTAGGCTGGATTGTTGCTGGTGGAATCTGGAGAGAAAGAGAAATGAGATACCGTTGGTACGAGGAACGTCGAACTGTGGGATTGTTGGGTTTGTTTGGGTTTGTTGGGAGAGAAGGTGGAAGAGGAGACGTAAGAAGGAGAGGGATGGAGGGGGGAAGTGGAAGGTGGAAAAAGAGGAGGGATTAGAAAGGTAGGAGGAACGTCGAACTGCTGATTTGTTTGGGTTTGTTTTGTTTGGGTTTGTTGGGAGAGAATGTGCAAAAGGTGACGTAAGGTTATGGTGGAGCAACGAGGGGGGTAGGGACAAATCGAAGGTTGAGAAAGAGGAGGAATAAGACACCGTTGGTAGGAGGAACATCGAACTCTGGGCAATATGCAGGAACCACGGTCAGAGTACTCGTCGAGAAACCAACAACTACCGACCGCACGAACGCTAACGACTGATCGGTAGCATAGATTGTTGCCTGTTAGCCAAACGCCATGCTCCTTATTGAAAACGAATATGTTCACGATTCTTTCTGGGTCCCCCCTCCCCCCTCCACTCCCCTCGTGGCCACTACGTTCCTTCACATTAATCCAACAGCTTGAACCTTTTGATATCTGTGTTCGACCTTTGGTAACATATCTGGAGCCACGACTCGACCAAACATTCTTGAAAGTCAATATTTAATCGATCTTTAGCTAGGTCGAGGCTTTCGTGAATAAATTCAGTCGAAAGTGTCGAGTCGACGAATTTGACGGTCGAGTAAAAAAATTAATGAAGAAGGTATGTTTATTTCGGTATGTTTGGGTTTGTTTGGGTTTGTTTGGGTTATAATATGCGAGTACGAAGACGAATCGAGGAACGAAAATCAAGGAGAAAAAAAAAGAGTCAGATTCTACCCCAGAGCCCATCATCCATCACTTTCCAAATTATTCTTATGTCACATCTATATACGAAGAGATACCTGCGAGCGAGAAAGATGATGAATACCCTCGCGGAGAGTCGTTCAGTCTCAGCGAGTTAGCGATGGTGCCTCGTTGAAGATATTAACACCGGCTAACAGAAATATATATTTATACACGTTGATACAAAAATATATAGCACGCTTGTATAATGGAGAGGAAGAAGAAGAAGGAGAAGAAGAAAAAGAAGGAGTTTTGAGGGCAGCCCTTTTTTTAGCCAAGGGGAGCTCGAAGGTTCCAATCGATTAAATTTGCCCGAGAGTACGTTTCGAGACATTTGCACCTGTAAACCAGGAAACTCATTATTCGAGTGCTACACGAAAATTTACACGTACCTATTACCACATGGGTTTCAATGGCCACCAGTGTATTTGAAACGAGGCGATGACACAGAATTTTTTTCGATAACAAGGATGGAAGATAACGTTGAAATCGGTAGCCAGAACCCAAGCAAACCCAAACAAGGATGAATGGTAAGGTTGGAATCACCAGCCAGAACCCAAACAAACACAAACGCAAACAAATCCGAACAAGGTTTAAAGCTAACGTTGGAATCACCAGACAAAATCCAAGCAAACCCAAACCCAAACAAGGATGAAAGCTAACATTGGAATCAGCAGCCAGAAGCCAAACCCAAACCCAAACAAAGATGAAAGCTAACGATGGAATCACCAGCCAGAACACAAACAAACCCAAACGAGGATGAATGCTAACGTTGGAATCACCAGCCAGAACCCAAACAAACCCGAACAAGGTTTAAAGCTAACGTTGGAACCACCAGCCACAATCCAAACAAACCCGAACCCAAACCAGGATGAAAGCTAATGTTGGAATCGCCAGTCAGAACCCAAACAAACCCAAACAAGGATGAAAGCTAACATTGGAATCACCAGCCAGGACCCAAACAAACCCAAACCCAAACAAGGATGAAAGCTAACATTGGAATCACCAGCCAGAACCCAAACAAACCCAAACCCAAACAAGGATGAAAGCTAACATTGGAATCACCAGCCAGAATCCAAACAAACCCAAACCCAAACCAACCCAAACCCAAACAAAGATGAAAGCTACCGTTGGAATCATCAGCCAGAACCCAAACAGACCCAAACCCAACCAAGGATGAAAGCCACCATTGGAATCACCAGCCAAATAAACATTTCTCCCGTACCCCATCAACTGATATTCAATGTACCAGGTGGAGGGTCAACTTTCCACGCGAAGGGCATGAGTTTAACAGGGAGGGTCCGATCTCGATCGTATTCGCGCCTTTGTCAGAACCGATTTGGGATCCACGTGCTAAAAGGCAGGTACCAGTTCGCTGAACAAACTTTGGGCGTGTTCTTCATGCTTATAAATCTCAGTCGGGATAAAGGGTGCGAGGGATAGATTGAGGTATCGGAAGAAACGATGGTGAGGACAACATCGTTGGTGGGTGTGATCGCTGAAGAGCCCAAGGATACGAGCAAAACGCGAGAGTGTAATAGATAGTTACATACAGGTAGATTGTAGGTACCGATGTACCAAGCCGTAGACGATGTATAAACATACATTTTGCTTCCCGGTTGGAGAGGCTTGTGGCTCGAGACGTTCGAGACCTTCGGAAATCCTCAGGGAACCCGGTGTACGCCGTATTCACCAGAACACCGGGAAGCACGTGATTTACCAAGCCGCTCGAGGCTATCGATGGATCGTCCATTGAATGGTAATCCCGGCTATGGATACCTCCTTGGGCCCTCAAGACGTCCTATCCTTCCGACCGTTGTCCTCGCCCGTGTTCACCACGAGACGCGCTGACGAAGCCAACCGCCTTCCATTACCATCTTCCATCGGAGTGCGTAGGGTGGAAAGAGAAAATCTCGGTCCGAACGACCAATTTTCTCAACGGTCTTAAAGGTCTATTCGTAAATATTATTTTTATTTATTAAAATCAATATTTAATTAAATTTCTGATAAACTGGACATTCGGAAAGGTAAAATGTTAAAAATAGTAAAAATGTGGAGTTAGAAACATTTTTTGTCGAGTGTGTCACCTTCCTTTTCCATCGGCACGAAAAGTACAGTGTGAAGAGAGCTTCACCAGAATTCCGTCCACTTCGAATTTTTAAAACGATATTTCTCTCAAACGGCTCAACCAAACGGTACGAAATTTGTTGTGTGCATTCAGGACGATGGCTCCGATGCCCTCCCGTTCACCATTTTCGATAAAAATGTTTCATCTTTGAGAAATCGCGATGAGAAATCGAAAACACGCTTCCGTCCACTTCGAGATTTTGAAACGACTTTTCTCTGAAACTACTGAACCGATCGGTACGAAATTTGTTGTGTGCATTCAGGGTGATGGAACCAATGGCCCCCGGTCGCCATTTTGGATAAAAACGTTTCGTTCTTGAGAAATCGCGGTTTGAAACTTTTCAACTGTCTCTCTCGCACTCGCGTGTCACGTGGTCTTCGCCACGCCCTTTAAAAAAAAACTGGCGAATCGTTGAAAGGGGCAAGAAGTAAGTGGGATTGAAGAAGGACGGAGAATTTACGGAGTGGCAGAACGCCGAGAAAAAAAAGGAGGTCGACGATATACGAGGAGTGTAATTAATAGTATGCGCTTGGTCGAGAAGCGCCCACTCCCAACCCCTTGCTCGACACAATACGTATAAATCGTCATGAATTTTGAGAGGCTGCAATTTCGTATTCAATTGCATTTTCGGACGGTGGATTCAACTCCCTCGATCCTCGTGGCTCTCCAGGCATCGAGGATCGTACCGATCCGTGTCCGAGTGTTGGGGCCAGTGCCTAGAACGAAACTACTCGCGTTTTGGCTCCTACCAATCTGTCTGATTGCCAGTTCGAATAACTCGCCTCCCGGCGTGTATGACTCTTCAGCTTATTAGAAATATGCGACCTTTAGCTATTCTGACGTCATTCGACTGCGTCACCAACGATTGTTGCAGCAGACAGGACTGAGCAGAATTTCGAAAATTCGTATCGATTCGAAGTCAGGGTTTTTGAAACAGAGGATTTTCCACGTTTTTTAAACGGTTTTATCTAGCTTACCCCGTTTGTTTGGGTTTGTTTGGGTTTTATTTTAATTTTTATTTTATTTATTTTTAGTTTTTATTTTATTTTTATTTTATTTATCTTTAGTTTTTATTTTATTTTTATTTTATTTTTATTTTATTTATTTTTAGTTTTTATTTTATTTTTATTTTATTTTTATTTTATTTTTATTTTATTTTTTTATTATTATTATTATTTTTTAAATTCCTTTTTTTCTATTGCATGCAATACTTGATAAAAACAAAAAAAAACAATTCTCAGGATGAGAACATTACGAGGGGAATGTACGACTGGGAAAATGACCCTCAAAGTTGAACACTGAAGCTTCGTCTTCCCCACGTGTATATATGAATCGGTAGTCGCGAAATACACGCGTGGGTGGATTCGCGACGAAATTAGAAGCGTGTAAGCAATCCTAAACGCCGGACGCGACATGGCTAATAAAGATTTTAGTTAGCGAGTATAATTTACATAGATTGGCTAGGGTCTCGGATCGTTCAAGTCTCGCAAACGCGAGGAGAAGAGGGCCTGGATAAAGAGATTGAGAGAGTGAAAAATTGCCATTTATATATATGGGGCATTCCATACCTATTCGACCTGGGTTTGACACGTCACCGCTCCGATTTGACCCGCGATTTTTTATATTATTATACTATCTCTGAAAGGCATTCGAGAATTTTTTCAAATTTTTTTGGAACGATTTGAGGACACAATATTTTTTATAAACAAAAAATTAACGACCAATTTTAAAAATCGGAAAAAAATCACAAAAATCCTGTGTCACGTATCAAACACTGTAAGCGTTGAAAAAAAGTGGACGCGCGCTTCGTTTGGCCTACAACGCGCTTTATTCGAAAAAAAATTTTTTTTTTAAGATGAAAGAGGAAAAATGAAAAAAAAAGTTAAAAAGGAAAAAAATTACATGACGTCATGTAGAATTGAGGAGAATTTTTTCAGATTATTTTCAGAATTTTTGTATTTTTCGGGCTATTTATTGTATTAAACAATTTTTTTTTCTCATTTTTTTTGCGAAAAAAGCACGTTGTAGGCTAAACGAAACGCGCGCCCACTTTTTTTCAACGCTCACATTCTTTGATAAGTGACACAGAATTTTTATGATTTTTTCCCGATTTTAAAATTTGGGCGTTAATATTTTGTTTATAAAAAAATATTGCGGAGTCAAATCGTTCCAAAAAAATCTGAAAAAATTCTCGAGTGCCTTTCAGAGAT
The DNA here is from genome assembly GCA_030522765.1 of Ophioninae sp. B BG-2022a. Taxonomy (NCBI): domain Eukaryota; kingdom Metazoa; phylum Arthropoda; class Insecta; order Hymenoptera; family Ichneumonidae; species Ophioninae sp. B BG-2022a. Next base: position 28,344 of record JAPYZJ010000957.1, read on the forward strand.
AGTACAATAACATAAAAAATCGCGGGTCAAATCAGAGAGGTGACGTGTCGAACCCAAATCAAATAGGCATGGAATGCCCCATATATATATAAACTTCTGAAAATAGGCATATTGAAAGAACGATTTAGAGAGGGAAAGAGATCCAAGCGAGCTTGTAACATTCCTAATCGAAGAAGAGGACACATGTTTGTTCGCCAAAATATTCCCACACCATTTCACATTTCCATAGATTATCCATTTTTGCTTGAATTCTCATTTTCATCGCCAACCCCCCAAACCCCAAACCCCATCGCCGCAATTCTTTCAACGATGATGTTTATCCACCTAGAAAAAAGTTGCCAACGCTGTTGTCCATTTTCTAATGCTTTGGTGATCCCCATGGTGTACTATAAAATCGTCTAGCTTAAGGAGGTCATTACAGAGAGGACAAGTTGAGGGATCTTAAAAAAACTTATGGGGTTTCGAATATGGGTGAAAAACGTTGGCATCCAGTCATACGTGTGGCTTATGGTTGTGGGCAGGAACTTCTTCGAAAGAAGAGGGATAGTTGGGCCATTAAAACGATCACCCTGAGGCCTTCATGCATACCATTATCAGGTTTTTTTTATCGAATCCTTTCGTCTTCCCAGCAACGAAAAAGTTGTCAGACTGAGGGGTGGGGTAGGAAACCCAAACTTCGAATGAGCAGAAGGCTCAAAATCCCGAATTTTTGAATATTTCGAAATTTCAAATTTCGTATTTTTTGGGTTTTGTTTAAAATCAAGGGTTTAGAATTACACCAAAGGTATCAAACGAACCCAAACAAATTTCGTGGACTTTTTTTTGGCACGTGCTTCAGGAAATTTGTGGGTTCGGAATTTCAAAAATTTGGATTTTTTAGCCTCCTGGGCAATCGGAGTTCGTGTTTTCTATCCAACTCCGACTGAACCTGTTGGCGGGTTACAACGGGGTGGGGTAAGAAACTCGAACTTTGAATAACCAGAAGCCTCAAAATTCCGATTTTGAATATTCCGAAACTACAAATTTTGGGAATATTTGGGCTTTGTTTGGGTTTGTTTGAAATCAAGGGTTTAAAATCTAACTAACGAACCCAAACAAACCCAAACGAATTTCGTGCTTTTGCTAGCATGACTTTTAGGAAATTTGTAGTTTCGGAATTTTGAGCCTTCTGGTCAATCGAAGTTAGGGTTTCCTACCCAACCCCAGAAACGTTCTTGTAGAACGAAAATTGTACTATTTTGAGATGGACGAAAAAATGTCCATTTTTCTTAACGATTTTTGTATTGATATCTAGAATTAGTTCTCCTTTTTTATTGAATATTTAATAAGGGAATTTCGTTTATTGTTTTTCGAAATTAATAGCGTTCTTTCTCAAACTAAAAACGTTTTTGGTTTCTTTTTTTTTGTTACAGAAAGAACCCTATTAATTTCGAAAAACGAAAAACGTTTTTGGTTTGTTTTTTTTTGTTGCAGAAAGAACGCTATTAATTTCGAAAAACGAAAAACGTTTGTGGTTTGTCTTTATTTGTTGCAGAAAAAACGCTATTAATTTTGAAAAACGAAAAATGAAATTCCCTTCGCAAATATTCAATAAAAAAGAAGAACCTCGCTCTGCTACTTTATGGGCACCCATGGAACAGTAGATAGGCGTTTTTTTCGGTGTAAATTTTTTTCCCCGGTGCACTAGTGTTTTGCCGATAAATCGTGCACGTAAACCGGCAATTACCATCATTGTGGCGTTGCACGCATATATATAAATATATATAGATATACAGGGTGACTTCAATAATATAGCCATAATTTTTTTAAAGGTCTTACGCGATGATTTAATTACTGTAAAAAAAAAGTAATTCTTAATAGTTTTCTAAATCCTCTTCGAAACAAAAATATCCTCGATTTTTGTCTCCAATACTGAGTACCAGAAAAAATAACGAATTCAGAAAAAAAAAATAAAAACTCAAAAAATATATATTCTGACTCCATGAGACCGAAGTATTTTAAATTCCAAATATGAATTACCTCCGAAAATCTTCAATTAAGCCAGCCATCACAACGAAAAAAAAAAATGATTACATTAGTTAAATAAAATAATTAAAAAATTATTATTATTCGATTTTAACCTTAATATTTTCATATTAAAATTTTTTTAAACTTTATTCTCATGTGCTCGAAATGAATTATTCGTTTTTTTTTCGTAACGCATTTTCTCTGGCACACATTATTCGAAACAAAAATCTGGCATATTTTTTTTTTCAAAAAAGGCTTTGAAATAAACCATTGAGAATGATATTTTTTTCAGTCCCAAAATGGCGAATTTCATGGAGCAAAAAGCTTAAATAAATTATGACAACTTTATAAAAGTCACCCTGTATATATAAATACGCGTGTGTATACATTCGTCAAAATCATCTCTTCGGTGCATCACGGTGGCAACGTGGATGCGCAAGGTGAGCGTGATCTCGAAGAACTGGTTCGAAAGCGCGTTTTCTCGCTGATTTAACCCGGGGCGAGCTGAAAAAGGTACATAGAGGAAGACTAATGTTATACAGGCGTATACAAGCTCGACGTATATCCACGTATACCGAAGAAATAGAGAATACGAAGGATGAGAAGAAAGTCGAGGATAAAAAAGGAAGGTGGAAAAGGTTCATCCTGGCACAGCACCAGAGCTCCGGACTCGAGAGTATATAAGTATGATTACACGGCCGGAGGCGTCAAAGATCGGGAGGAAACAGTGGCTGTCATTCGATGTCTCTTCGATCTTTGGGTCAAGCAGTTTATCGCAGATTCGCGAGGCGAGAAGGACGAATTTTACAATTTGGAAATTTAGTGCAATTAAAATCGAATGACTTCTTTTTGTAGACGAAGCTTGACATTTTATTTTTATTTTATTTTTATTTTATTTTATTTTTATTTTTATTTTTATGTTTACGTTTATTTTTATTTTTATTTTATTGTTATTTTCATTTTATTTTATTTTATTTTTATTTTCATTTTTATTTTATTTTCATTTTATTTCTATTTTATAATTTTATAATTTATTAATAATTATAAAATATTATAAAAATGTAAAAAATTAATTAATGATTATAAAATATTATGAAAATTATAAAAAATTAATTTCAAAATTATTTTATAATTTTATAATTAATTAAATTTAATTTTATAATTTTATAATTTAATTTTATAATTTTTTTTTTTTTCGTCAACCTGAAAGCACTCTTTTTTCAATATTTTTTTTTCTTCTTCATTGCCTTTGAAATTTAACGACAATTTATTTTATTCAGTCGAAAGGAGTCACGGAAAAATCGTCGAGCGAACTTTTCAATGGTTGGACCGAAAGAGGAAACGGGAGGGTCCGGAGAGTGTTCGAGACAAGGTTCAAGTCTGACAATTCTTTATATATTCGGACTGTTTCACTTTCTCTACACCCCTTGATTTCTCTCGATCTCTCTCTCTCTCTCTCTCTCTTTGGCACTCTTCCTCCTCCTCCTCGTTTTCTGTTCCTCAGTGATGGCGCCTGTGTATTCCTTCAAGGATTCATTAATTATTTTAATACGGACCGGTGAAGAGAACGCGTTCTCCCGTCGGCTGACAGTGAAAGAGAGAGAGAGAGAAAGATTCTTCGTAGACTTAATCGAGGCTCCTTTGTCCCTGGGAAACACCGCCCGCGCGTTTATCACTCCCGCATCGCGCGCGATTCTCCGTGAAACTCTCGCCACCGAGTTTTGTTTTTTTTTTGTTTTTTTTTTTTTTCGTTTCCAATGGTTCGCTTGGAATACTACCCTCTGCCGACTGCCACTTTCCCGACGCCTCTGTATATATTCATGCAATTCTCCTTTCGGCTCGTGATTCGAAGACGAGCGCGCAGATATAAAGTACATAATTAACTGCGAACAGGTATCCGAGATTTCATTCGCTATGAGAATTTATTGCGAAATGAAAAAAACTGCGGGAGTGAAGTTTCAAAAGTTTTTCTATCAAATACAAAATTCATGACTAGAAGACGAGTATTCTCAGTTCGCTTCGTTAAGCCGGTTCATTATTTCGTTGTCGTGCGTTAATGCTTTTTTTTTTTGCGAATACTTTTCTCAATGTCTTTTTCAACGTTTGGAAATTAATGTATATATTTTGAGAAACTCTGGGTATTATCTTGAGGGGATGACGAATAGTATCACGTGACACACGAGTGCGAGAGAGATAGACGAAACGCTTTATACTGCGATTTCTCAAGAATGTAACGTTTTTGTCAAAAATGGCGAGTAGGAGGCCATCGGTGCCATCGTCCTGAATGCGCACAACAAATTTCGTAATGTTTGGTTCAGCCGTTTCAGAGAAAAGTGGTTTTAAAATCTCGAAGTGGACGGAAACGCGTTTTCGGTTTCTCGTCGCCATTTCTCAAGGATGAAACATTTTTATCCAAAATGGCGAGTAGGAGGTCATCGGTGCCATCGTCCTGAATGCACACAACAAATTTCGTACCGTTTGGTTCAGCAGTTTCAGAGAAAAGTGGTTTTTAAATCTCGAAGTGGACGGAAACGCGTTTTCGGTTTCTCGTCGCCATTTCTCCACTATGAAACATTTTTATCCAAAATGGCGATTAGGAGGTCATCGGTGCCATCGTCCTGAATGCACACAACAAATTTCGTACCGATTGGTTCAGCCGTTTCAGAGAATCGTCGTTTTTAAATCTCGAAGTGGACGGAAACGCGTTTTCGGTTTCTCGTCGCCATTTCTCCACTATGAAACATTTTTATCCAAAATGGCGAGTAGGAGGCCATCGGTGCCATC
>JAPYZJ010000958.1:0-55248 GCA_030522765.1 Ophioninae sp. B BG-2022a
GAGATACCTTGCGCGTTTTTTTTTTTTTTCTCGTCGCGTGGGAGACTCCACGGAGAATTTCTGACGCATTTTTTTAACGACAATTGGTCGGGCGTCGCGTTGCAAAATCCTTTTTAACTTCGAGAGGAAATGTGTCGTTGTTGACGATTTGCGTTTGAGGGCAGGACTACTTGTGGATAGTAAGAATAGCTCGTGTTTTCAAATAACACGCCACTGATTTTTTTTTCCTTTATACGTCTCTGTTGGCTTTCACGATTCCAATCCTCTCGCTTTTAGCCCATAGTCATTACTCAGTCATTTCTCCTTTTTTAGAAAACGTCAGAGAAGGTGAAATAAAATGTTTTATTAAACGTTACGACTTCAAAAAAATGTTATAATCATCAAAAAAATTGTGAGGTTTGTATCATCAGGCAACCAACGATTTTTTTTTAACGATCAAATTTCCTGCGATAAATTTGAGTTAGCAAAAATATGCAACATTTTTTAGGATTTTTTTTCAGCGATTTTGAACTGACTTCCTATGTTATTTCCATAAATCGTTAATGGGATATTTTCATCCCCTGCCTACTAATATATCATTATTTTTCCTCAAAAGCAGTATTTTTTTAACGAAATCGTTAAAAATGCATAAAAACACATTTTTCCAATTTCAAATTTATTCATGGACGCAGTTTTGAACTTTTAACAAAAACCTCACCATATTCGTAAACAGCAGTAAATTTCCCGACAAAATACCTTTTCAACAAATAATAAAAGACGAAATAAACATTTGTCGCTGCGGGATAACTTTTAAAAAATTTACGTCGCGACGCCGACCGAAAAGGGCGATCATCGTCACGGACTGCAAGACTTTACGATTCCTTTCATCCGTAGGAGAAATTTCTCAACTTCTCGTCTCGTCGGAAACAAATTTTCTCCGTCACCCGAGAATTCACTCAATTTTTCACGAAACTCCTGTCTTCGCGATCACGATAGAATCCACAATGTCTCTATTGGGAACGTAGCCTCGAATTAGCCATGAATTTTACAACCCCACCGAGAGAGTTGAATTCCAGGGTCGATATTGAAACCAGAATTTTTCATAAGCAAATGCAGTACTGAAAAAGAACTTCCTTGAAGTTGCAGGCGATTGATTTATTATGGTGTTGAACTTTGCACCGTTCAAAGAAAACTTGAACATTTTTTTTCACATATTTTCATTTCACATTTCTAATGAAGAACGAAAAGTTAAATTCGTACGAATTAAGGGAAAAGGAATGGCCGATGCTTTCGAAAAATGCGAACATAAAAATCATTTTATATATTATTTCGCAATAAATTCAATTATTGATTTTTTTTGATACAAGATTTTAATTGAATTTTTATTTAATTTAAATCTTGTGTAAAAAAACAATAATTTAATTTATTGCGATATAATATATAAAATGATTTTCATGTTTGACGTCCAAAGTTGAACGCTTATTTATTTATTTAAGAAATATTCCATAATGATACCAACAACGACAAGAACAATAATAATAATAATAATAATAATAATAATAATAATAATAATAATAATAATAATAATAATAATAATAATAATAATAATAATAATACATTCTTTATTTAAAATTTATTTAATATTTCTTTCATATTTTAATACTCTATTCCTTATTTCAGTATACACAATTTCATGTATAAGATAAGAAATAAGTATTTATATGAAATGCAAAACGAGCGATAAAAATACGAAAAACTGAATCGTAGGAAAGAGAATTTCAGAGGCACGAATTAATTCAGAATTTAGACAAAGCCACCGTTGCGGTGCAAGTGGATGTAACACGCTCGATACTCGACCAAAAGTTCGAGGCGTCGAGACTCCAGTCTCAAGAGGCTCTCGACAATTTTCTTTTTCCTATGTATGTACATATTTCTGGACTTTATTGGAGGATAGAGAGCCGGCTTATTGAGAGGGTTCACGGGGAAAAAAGGTAGGGAAGCAAGTTGAATGAGAAAAAAAGATGGACAAAGATCGATGGGTGGACTCGCGGAAATTTTCAGCATTTATATCACTCATGGACGATTCTCTCAGACACTGATGCAATCTTGATAACCATTGTGTTAATTAAAAAAAATTGATTGAATTTCAGGTAATTAAGGACATTTTGTGAGATTGGACGATGACAAATTTACGAAATTGTTGAACATTTGAAACGGGATAAAATTTGTTTTTTTCGTTGTCTCTCAGAGGCAAATAAATTATTGAACGAATATTGAAATGTTTTTTATAAATATTTTTGTATATAATATATTATATATAAATATAATATATTTATAGATATATATATAATTTTTTATATATAAATATTATATTTATATATAATAAATTATAATATTTGAAAACTGATATAAATATATTGATATCAGAGTTTTCAAATATTTAGATCAATCTCCGATTAAAAACGATTATATCGCCTGTACCTTTGAATTTTGTATTTGTCAATCGATGATTAATGAGATGCAATGTGTGTTTCAGGCCAAGCAACGTGCCTCCGTGAAATGGCTGCTCTCGAAGGCTTACAACAATCGTGTGCCGGACAATCTCCGGGAGCCTTATTACCGTGATCTCGAGGTAAATTAAAAAAAATCTTCCTTCTTATAATTCTCGATTAATACCACCAAAATCGATGCATCGATTGGCTAAAAAAAATCAATATTTTTCCTACGTTGAATCACTCGATCCCTGAATTCGAATATTATTTATTTTCATAAATTATCATTTACTAAAAATAATCAAGTAAATTTTTTTTTTTAAAGTTACATATTTTTTTTTTTTAAGAAAGAAACGTTGATTTTACATTATTATTATTATCATTGTTAAGATGATCGGTCGGATGAGATTTTCGTGAGAAACTCAACGGCCTTTGACCCGTTCGTGTTCGTTTCCCTCGCTTTTATCGTTTCTTCGAAAGAGCTTCAAAACGTCCATCCTCGCCTCGTGTTTTCTGTTCTCCACGCTTGGATTTTTTTCATTTCGCTCAAACTTTCTTTGGCGATGAGCATAGACACACTTGTCTTCCGAAGAAGGCGGATTTGCCTTCGGCTGTCCTCCTTTGATTCTTTTGCACGTAAAAAGACTCGTCCCTGGCCTCTCACCATTGGTCTTTCGAGGCATCAAAGCGCACGCTGAAAACAGTTTTCCACGACGAAAATCATTGTGTGCACGTAGAAATCATTATTTCCTGGTTCAGACCGGAAGATACGGAACAATAAATAATCCTCGTTTCGTTAAGACATTGCTGAATGGACATTAAAAGATCGACAAATTTTTTTGAAAATCTGAGCCATCGTAGTTTTTGATAAAATCGTAATACATGAGTTATTTTAGAATTTTTCAGTAAATTGTTTTTCAGTAAAAACAAATTGTGAAAATATTGTATCATCAATATTTAGGATTAACTGGAGCTTGAATTATTAAGATTTAGGATCGAGCTCGGATCATCAAAGTTTAAGATCGATTGGTTAGGCTGAGTTTTAAATAAATACACTGCATTATCGTGTTTGATAGTCAGATTATAAAAAAGTGAAAAATTTGTTTCACCGATGAATTAATCAGTAATCAATGGACAATTAAATGTACATTAAGTTTTTCAGTAATTATTGATACTGTGATAAGAATCAATAATCAATCAGCTCTAAAGACGTACGTCATAATCTAGATCTTTTTTGCTTAATGTTCCATCCAGTAATACCTTAAAATAAAGTCTCATCCTGATGAAAACCCAATAATTATAAGTAAAATTCAATTTAAAACGAAAAAAGAAAACTAAAAAATTTAATTAATAGTACGTGGCTATTGAATGATTAGATTTTCGTGAGGCATGTTTTCACATGCGTAAGTACACGTGTTGCATCCACGTGAACGGTACTTTACCGCAATCGAGTTTCGCCTAATGCTGATCTAATTAAATTAATCAAATTATACCAGAAGCCTGACGTTCGGTGACGCAGAGTTTCCGTGGTTCAGTCGACAACGATATTTCGCATCGGCAGGAGTGCGAAAGTATCGGTGATCGAATCATCTCTCATTTCATTGTTTTTCGAGCTTTCAGAGTTTATTCGTATTATTTTTATTCTCCTACTCGTCCGAGCGAAAAATAAAATTTCCAACGTTTATCAGCGAATCAACGAAAAATGTGTATTATCGGAGAGTTTTGTTTCTTAGTTGGAGAAACGAATTGTCGAATCTTCGAGCATTGGCCTATCGCCAGTTCCGATACGAAAGTGCTCAGTGTTACTTTTAATCGCGAGGTGAATATCGCCATTTTCTTTCCTCCAGCCAGCTTATATTTATCGTTATCCTCGACACTTTGCCATTTTGTACCTTCAACGTTGCTCGAAGGGATAGAGTTTCCGAGCTAATGCAAGCCGAGTGGTCAGGCCTGTGCATTATGCAGGATTTTTCCTGCTACTCCTTTTCTCAAGCTGCGGGGGATACTCTTAGCTGAAGAATTGAGCGAGAGAGAGTGAGAGAGAGGAAGAGAAAAAATGAAAGAGACGAGGAGAGAAATGTGATTATCCGTGGGTTTTCTTACGTTTCTTGCATGACGGAAACCCCGAGGGCTACTGACTGCTCTCCAGTGGTTCGTTATTCCTACCTCGTTCTCTTCTTTCTTCATCTGAGGATGAGAAACTTCAAGAAGACACGCTGAAGAGTCTCGGTGTCCTCTTGCCTGATCCTCCAACCCAATCCTATATTTTCATTTGTTTTTGTTTCTCTGCCTCTTTCAACGAATCCAACAATAATTCCTGTTCAAAAATTTCGAAAGAAATCCAATTGGATTTCCAAATTTAGCCTTAGAAGTTGATTAGGTCCAATAGCTCGTCGTAATTTATATTTATCGTGAAATATAACGGTTGTATCATTTGTTCCAATGGATTCTCATCGACGTTGGAAAAACGTTAGGGTCGAAATCACGAATCGTCCTGGTGTGGCGATGTACTTGGATCTGACAGTGAAAATGCATAATCCTTATCCGAGAAACTTCTGATTTGTATTGATGATATAATTAACTCCGTGCCATCATGCAAAGACCAAAAAGAATTACGTTGAAGTTTGCATCGATTGGATGCAACGATAATTAATGCAGTTTCCAGTTCTTTTTTTTCTGTTAATTTTCTTTCATTTTTTTGCTAATTGGAAAATTGTGCAGTTATTTTTTCAGAATTTTCATTGAACGATCTATAATCCGTATCTACGAAATGGAATTTTGCATAATGAAAATAAGAAGTTAAAAAAAAAGTCGTTGCATTCCAACGAGGCAAACTTAAACCCCATAACTTCAACGGTATCGAAAGGAACCCCCTTAGTTTGCCCAGCTTCAACCTTGTGTTATTGGGATTTGCTAGTTTGCACGATTTTCGTGCTTTCACTGATCCGCTTCCAAGCTCTCTCCAGTCTTCGTAAATCGATCCATCCTGGAGATATGTCTCTCAACTTACCAGGTCGTCCTTACCCTCTCACCCCAGCCATCAAACACTGTACATTTTATTTTGACAATTTAAAGAAGAAAAAAAAACGATTCTCTTGTCTCTCAAGGATCAAGAACATCTGAAGCCGCAGATTGTTCACACACTCTCAAATGCCGAGCTCTACTGCATGGCTTTGGCCAATATTTACTCGGACCCGAATTATCACAATCAGAATCATTGGGGAATACTTCAGGCACTCGCAAGAAAGGGTGTCTACGTTGCCGAGCCGAACAACACCCAGCTCACCGAGACAATGCTCATCCAGAACTCACCACTTAAAATGGTACGATACAATTTTTTATTTTATTTTTTTCTATTATCGATGTATCGATAGGTAACCATGTATCGATAGGTAACGATATATCGATAGATAACGATGTATCGATAGATAACGATATATCGATAGATAACGATGTATCGATAGATAACGATATATCGATAGATAACGATGTATCGATCGATAACGATATATCGATAGATAACGATATATCGAAAGATATATCGAATTGGTACGGGGACATTAGGACTACTGATCGATAGTCCACTATAATTTCTCACATAAACGATTTTTCGAATTTTTTACAAGATTTAATGATCGTTAAAATTTATATAATTTTTATTTATGTTTGGGGTTGTTTAGACAAATTAATTACCGAAGGGTAACTGTAAGGTAGTTTTAAACGATATGGTCTCAACTGTACGGGGTTGAAGTTTGCATCGTTCGAAGACAACGATTTTATTTTTTTTTCAGTATTGCTCGGAAAGATTTTTATGATAGAATTTACAGATTTTTGCTAGAACGTTGCTAAAGAGTCCTAAAAAATGTTCGTCCCCTTTTGCATCTCGAATCTGCTCGATCCTGAGAACATATGTGCAATTAAAAAACAAATCATTCTTCGTTGCATCCCAACCATGCAAACTTCAAAATCACTCAACTTTTCCCTCGACTTTGGTCACATGATAAAAAAAAGCGTTTTTTTTTCACATCGATCATTTCGACTAATACTGGATCCAGGCTTCTTTCGTTATCGTGGTTTAATCATAAAAAAAGAAGTATTGAAATCTTTTGTCGAATTTCGAGAAAAAAATGACATAATTATTGTTAATAACTGATTTAAAAAAACCATTAGGAAGAAAAACGTTGCTCAAGACTGATGAATTATTATATTCATTTCGATCTAAAAATATTGATAAAAACTGTTAAAAAACACATTTTCATTATAAATTCACCATTTAAAAAAGCTGCTTTTAAGAAAAAAAAAAACGCGATTGAAACCTGACTCGCATTTCTGTCGTAAGCACAATTTATCTTGAACCTTACTTGACCGTCGCCATTTCTGAACTTACTGGACTTTCCTCTTCGATTCGAATTGTCCGAAGGAACGAATGATTTTTTCCAAATTTTCACAATTTCTCGACCGTTTAATTCTTTGAATGAGCGTTCAACCTCTAAGAATCCTCTTCCATTGAAGGCTCATAAATATCGCTGATTTTTGTTTTCTGTCTTATGTCATTATCAGTCCGCGCATATGGCTGTGATAGAAGGCCTGATGGTCTTGTACGCTAAAGAAGTGGTGACCGGTGATCGCGTGGTCTCGGCGATTCGCCGTTTCGATCCAACGGCCGACGTTGTACCCCCGACTGATCACGAGAAGGGTCTTCTGCTTTGGATAAGTCACGCATCGCACGCGCTCATCGCCAAGGTCCAAACGGACGAGGGTGCCGGTGATAAAACCCGCTTGCCTGATTTACCGGCCGCCAAGGATTTCCAATCGTTGTGCGACGGTGTTGGATTGGCCGCGGTCGTCGCTTTCTATTGTCCCGGCGAATTGAACTGGATGGACATTAGAGTTTCGAAGAGACCCTCGGTCGCTGATGCGCTCCACAATCTCTCCTTGGTCCATGCTTTTTGCATGAGATGCCTGCCCTATTCCATATTTCACATGCAACCCGAGGATGTTACTTATATGAGAGGGTAAGATACGAAAAAAAAAACAATTTCAAAAAACGCGACCGAAACGGCAAAGTCTATTGGGGATGATGGTATTGCAGTGACGATTAATCGTTTTCAAAATGTATAACGCTCAAGTTTGCTTCGTTCCCGATAAAGGAATTTTTATTAATGACTTTGTTCATCTCGTTAAATTCTGATATCTGAATTATCGTTTTGTTGTTTTTGAAGAGTTTTGGAATGAGGGGTTGAAGGAAAAAATCGTCCCAAAGAATTCGAAGTAAATCGAGAAAATATTTTTTTAGAATTTTTAGCATTCTATAGGATGTCTGAAATATACTGTTTTAGAAGAGTTTTGAAATGATAAATTGCAGAAAAAACTCGAGTGGTTTCAACGATGCAAACTTTAGCTCTTTTGATAAATAAAATTGTGTGAGAATTTTTTTATTTTATCTTAAAACCAGATTTTTTGTCAAATTTAATAGTACGAAAAAGGTGGACAAGTTCGAAGGAGGATTTTGAAGTTTGCATTATAGGAATCGAATGGAAATAAATTCAATGTGCAAAAAAAGCGTTTTGAATGACGATGGACTCGAAGTTTTTTTTTCTATATTTTTATTGCCTCATTACCAGTGTTTTACTAAAATTCTTTTTTTCCGATTCGAATTTTACATGTCGAAGTAGGAACCAAAACATTGAAGAAGGAAATTCGTAAAAATTTCGTAATTCGTAAAATTCGTACGAAATTCGTAAAAAAAATTGATGGAATAAAAATAATAATTTGCTTTGTATTCCAACGTTGCGAACCTTAATCTCATAAGTAATGATAAGAAAAAATGGATATTTAAAAAAAAAGTTATTCTTATATCTGATCGACGCGAACATCAATTTCGTAAAAAGAAAAATCCTTTCATTAAAAAAAAAATTATCCTTTTCGCCCTTTCTATTTTTTCAAGCTCGAATTTGACTTTTTGATATCTGTTCCCACAGAGTTTACCTATTTCGATTCACGTTGATTAAGTCTTTATTTTTGAATCGTTTGGGTTAATCTTCAGTTTCCTCGTAAGAATGCTGGATGCCTAAATCCATCATCCTCGGACTAATCCCAATATCGCGACCAGTTGACAATTCCAACGAATCAGAGCTGATTCGTAGATGACCTCGAATCTGAAGCTCATAAAATCTGTTCTCAGGTCCATGAAGCAGAATTTGGTAGTTTTTCTAGCCGAGATGTACAACGTACTCGAGATACATCCGGTTAAGTGCGTGAGGTATCCGGGTGAGGAGAGAGCATTGCAGTTTTTAGATGGTACGTACTGTTCCCGGATCAGGCTCGAGACTTTTTAATTATTTGTTTGAAAAAACATACGGTATATACATAAACACGCGTATAAAATCGATATATGCGTGTATGTATTTACGTTGCATTTGTACTCCGAACGCAGCGACCCTTCGTGATGGCCTTGAATTTCGCATCGTTTTTCCGATCCAATAAAAAATCATCTCGAACAAACATTTATTTATTTCTCGAATTCTTAATTAATAAAACCATTTTTTTGCGGTTCGAACATTTCACATTTTCACAAATTATCGATCGAAAAGTGATTGAGTGGCATTTCGACAACGAAGATTTGCCAAAAAAAAAATTGGAGTAACGGAAATATAATTTTCGTTGATCTTCAACGATGCAAACTTCGAGCCCATCCCTCTGTCCCAAATCTCTGACAATGGAATAAATATATACGTACGAGGTTCGTTCAAAAAATAAGGTGACTCTTTTAGTTGTCTCGAAAAAAAATTCATTTATTCATCAATATCTATTTTGACTCCTTAAAAAGTAATCCATCCTCATCAGATATGATAAACTTCTGCCAACGCTTTTTCCAATCCTCGAAGCACTTCTGATATGCGCTTTTTGGTATGGCCTCGAGCTCTCCCAGCGATGCGGTCATTGTCTCCTCAATCGTGGCGAACTTCCTTCCTTCGTGGCTCTTTTCAGTTTTGGGAAAGAAAAAAACGTCGCAGGTAGCCAAATCCAGTGAATACGGTGGCTGAGGTATAATTACGGTGTTGTTTTTGCCCAAAAACATCACGAACGAGCAACTGAGCAACTGAGCAGGAAACCCGAACTTCGATTGACCAGAAGACTCAAAATTCCGAATTTAAATAGTCCGAAACTACAAATTTCGTAAAGGTTTACAAAATTTGTTTGGGTTTGTTTGGAATCGTTAGTTTCATTTTAAACCTTTGATTTAAATCAAACCCAAACAAAGCCAAAAATTTACGAAATTTGTTGTTTCGGTATATTCAAATTCGGAATTTTGAGCCTTTTGGTCATTCGAAGTTCGGGTTTGCTTGGGTTTGTTTGGGTTCGTTAGTTTGATCTTTAAACCCTTGGTTTTAAACAAACCCAAACAAAGCCAAAAATTTACGAAATTTCTCATTTCGGTATATTCAAATTCGGAATTTTGAGCCTTCTGGTCATTCGATGTTTCCTACCCGTCCCTCGAGCTACAATTCGAGAGCAGGTGCACTATCTTTTTCGATAACGAACAAATCGCCAATAAAAACACGTCTAACCGTGTATATCTATAAAAAACAATCCAAATATGCAAAATGCCTGATAACGTCAACACATATTGGGGCCATGTTTACCAACATAAAAAAACAAAAACAAATAAACGAAAATCGAACGTACGTAGCCCGGAAAATTTGAAAAGTCACCTTATCTTTTGAACAAACCTCGTATATTTGTCAAGGTATGCGTAAATATATATTCGGTGGCGGACAACTGTGGCGGCAAAACACCCGTTTTCAAACTCTTATTCGTTATATAATTTACTTTATTATACGTTTATTCATGGAGTTCCATTGCGACTGGGGGCGGCTTTCTAATGACGACACACACAAACACAGCCGCACCAAGAGAGACATCGTGACAAAAAAGCAAAAAAAAAAAAACGAAAACGAAAGAACGACGATTTGCAATATCTCTTATCAATGAAAATCGAGTCCGGTAGAAAATTCGATGAGGATTAACGTCTCAAGAGCTCACAGTCGAAATGGTATCACGCTTCTTATCAGTGTTCTAAATATACACACTCGCCCAGAGCCATAAGATCCAGAGTAACAATTATTGACGAAACGTCTTCTCTTTGTGCATAGCTAATCACGAATACCACCCGGAAACTCGAGAAAGAATCTTTCGAAGGAAATTTCGAGGTTAGGTTATGATGGAGAGAAAGAAACAGGGGGGATTAAGAACAGAAGAAGAAAGTTGAAAATATCGAAACTTTCATAATTCGTTCGAGTGACAATTCCTCCAATTGAATGGGGATGCAAAATAGGACGAGGAAATATTTGGGAAAAATCGTACAATATTTTAATCGATTGTTTGGTCTTGTCAATCGATTCACGGAATTGGGGTTTTTGAGGATACGCAGGCGACAAGTTGGTTGTCTAATGGGGAGTTCATTCACGAGCTTTCAGTTGAAAAATTGACTGAGGAAATTTGTACAGGTGGATTTTTATCAATGCCGGAAAATGATGAAAACGCTTTCGTATTCGCTCCGGAAGCACCGCCCACACAAAAATAGCAATAAACTCGTCTATTCATTTCCCAACGTAACGTGCAAAGTCTGAATCAACTTAGGGTCCATTTATGCAATCGAATCAAAGTACTCATGGATCAGGTGAATTCATTTGTGTTTAAATGCTGATTAATCACGTTTTAGAAAAATCATAAAAAAGCAAACGAAAAGTATTTACGTTCGGGAATTTTTACTTACGTTTTTTCAATTTACCGACCGGAAACATAGGTGGGAGACGAGATTTTGATTTTTAAATTCTTATCGCAATATAAAACTGCAATCGGGGAGCAGTTTTGATTGAATCAACGAAAATACGAGCCAATACTTCGTTGCATAACTTCGACACTTTTCGTAATGTAGGAAACGCCGATAATTATAGGTCTTTACAAAATACCAGATTTTCGAAACTTGAAAAATCGGTGCTCTTGCTAGAAATATCAATTACGAGGACAGTTTGATCGACAGAAAAGTAGGTGGAATTGCAAATTTATCGAAACTGAAAATTCAACCAACTCTTCGAAGATAATCAAGGGAAAATTACGAAAAATCGTTACGACTGATCAACCCGAAAAGATAATCCTGAAGGAACAGCGAACTCTTTTGTTTTCGTTAAATCTTGTGCGCAAAGAAAAAAGGATTTTGTCACACACGTTATAATATTTGCATATATTTCTATGGCCCTAAACCTTCTTGATGCTTGACAACAACGCTATCCTCCGCCTTCTTCTATTCGACAACCTTCTACCGGTTTACGAATCAACCGAAAATATGGTCCGGTGACGGTTGCAGCCTGCCCGCGCAATAGTCACGGGGTAGCTCATAAAAGAAGTCTACCGCAGTCTATAGCTCCGATACCTGATCTGAGAAGCAACCTCTCCGTGTCCGCGCCAGGCTTCACAGGTATCCACCACGTTGAAAAAAAAAACAAAAAAAAAAACAAAAAAACATTAAAAAAAAAACATACAAAACATCGATCATCCATCCTAGGTGGTTCCTCTTGTTCATCGCCTCGGCTAATTTCGATGACACTCCGTTTGTCTCACACGCAGACTATTTCAAATATGATTTTATATTCTTTTCCCTCGAGTAGCATCGAGAGACAATTCGTTATTCATATCCTGGATCGTTGCTCTTTAAAAAAAAAAGAAAAAAAAAGAAACCAAAAATGAAGCCACCATCGCACGTTCGCTATGATTTAAATGCTGAGGCACCGTTACATCGCAACACATTTCGTGAATACTCGATTCTCTTGCCAGTCAAAATCAATCGAGCATCAAAACTGCGAAAGAAAACAAAAGTACGATTACCAGAAATTTTTTAATATGGTTTTATAAAATTATTGATAATTATGGATACATTGTAACGGGAGCTCGAGCACTGTAAAATGAATAATAAATAGTTCTTCATTTTACGAAATGTTTGAAGACGATTTTTGATACAAGGGCTTTAAGCTGCACTTATTTTGTTTTAATGCAGTTTTATTTCCGATTTTTCTAGAGTATCTGACAGCTGTATTTTTCATTCGTTTTTTTTTTCGCATAGATTCGGTGTTTTCATTGTTTTTCCCTTGAGGAATAAAGGGTTATCGAAATTTTAAATTGTAGATTTCTACTGTGGCGAAGGATG
Source organism: Ophioninae sp. B BG-2022a (assembly GCA_030522765.1). Lineage (NCBI taxonomy): Eukaryota > Metazoa > Arthropoda > Insecta > Hymenoptera > Ichneumonidae > Ophioninae sp. B BG-2022a. The sequence goes on from JAPYZJ010000958.1 coordinate 12,679, forward strand.
GTCCATTTTAATATGTGCTTTTGGAGAGTTCCTTCGATGACCGAGAAAAATATCGTTCGAATTTTCATTATTTGCCTATAATCGATCATCTGGAAAATCTAGCTTTTACGATTTTTTTTTCCAAAATACAATTTGTACCAATATTTTGTCAAGTGCAATTATTTATTTATTTTGCAAGCAGCACTCGATATGCTTTTGGCGTGCAAAAAAACGAATTGCAATACAATTTAATAACATCGATCGTTCATTATCGATTTATACGAATTTTGATACAATTTGCAAATTTACGAAGCCACATCTTGTTCTCGTGATATTTCGGTGCTCCTCTTCGGAAGGGGAAACGAAAGAGGGTTTTGGCATTTTAATCATGAGACGATTTATTTGACGGACGGAAAGATTTGACGAAGCCTCGAATAAGAGGATAAATCGGAGATATAGGAGCATTGCTTGTTAATTAATCATTATAATTTGCATAAGGAGTGAATCGTCGTCGTTGGGAACATTAGTTGTGAACCAAAGACGATTTCTGCATGGGAGCTAATTGCAGGAAAAAAAATAATTTATGTATATATATATATATATATACATATGAATATCCGATAGACACTCCTGAGACCGTGAAACATTGGCTGCAGCTTTTATACTGACATTGGCTTACTTTCAACCTTCTTTCGCATGCTTTCATTCACCTTCTCTCTACTGTTTATTTTTCCCTCCGATACTTAATGTCGTTATACATACTCGTCAGAGAGGAAAGCACTTAACGTTTCGCTTTGCGATATGTCACACCATGTTAAGTTTGTTGATATATTTTGCGATGTATTCTTATTTCTTATTTTTTTCGTTCATAATTTTCGTTTATATTTTTGTATTTCTTTAATTTTATTAATTTTTTCGTTGTACTTGTTTTATTCCACCATTTTTATGTTTACGTGTCGCCCACATCCCGCATACCCGGCTCCATTTTTTCGTTCTACAATTTCAGATTTGTGATAACTCCACGGTGACATATTTATAGATGCTAGTTTTTATTTCCGTAGGTAGCGACTAGCGAGTGATTTTTACACTCGAATCGTTCGATAACGGAAACGTTTTCACCGATTTTTGATATTCGGGCTTTTTTGGTCATTACTGTAATATTGTGGTTTTTTTTTTTACGGATATTACACATTTGTAAATCATAATCGTGGATTTGCAATTTTTGGGGTCTCGATCGGAGATTTCGATGCTCGATGCGAGCATTTTCGTGACAACAGCGAGACCACGAAAATTACGAGTCTCAATTTTCACGATTTATTCGTAACTGCAATACGAGCTTTTTCGTTTTTGTTTTTCTTTCTTCTCAACAAGGAATGACATTTTTATTTTGTTTCACCGGATGTGTTTCATCTTTCTGGAGAGTGTGGTTTTTAATTTTTTTTCTGTTATATTGTGGATTTAGTGTGTCGAATTGAAATTATATAAGCACCTTGTGATACTTTCGTGCAGTTTACATCGATTTTCTTTGGAAAACAAGAATCCTTTGAATTTCAGTTGCCAAAGCTGCTCCTCCAACTTCGGTGAAGAAATCGCAATCGTTGCAACAAACCGTCGAGAGTCATTCGTACGATGACAGGTAAACAATTTTCCTTGAAATATCCACTTTTGTTAGTAGGTCAAAATTTCGAGAACGGCTCGAAAAATATACTATTACGCTACGCAACTCTGACGTCGCTTTCAGGGGAAGTAACGAGGAGAATTTCATCGTTCATCGTGTCAAAGGTGTGCCCACGCTGAGCTCGGTCGCCGACGAAAAATTTTCAACCAGGGCCGAGGCGGCTGGTCGACCAAGCAATTGGGAGGATCAGAGACGAAGTTCTTACGCCGGGAGACGATCCAGGCGTAACAGCGTTACTGACGATTCTCAATTAACAATCGAGAACTTCGGAGGATCTCAGGTAATACTAAAAAAATCAAATTTCTGCTGAAAAAACGCTGAAAAAAGGCGCCCTCGATTCCATTCTCTACGTGATGTTGAAGCTCGTGAATTTTATTTGTTTTTAAATTTTATTCAATTTAAATTCATTTATTTTTAAACGTAATTAAATTTGAATTTATTTAATGTTTATTATCGAGATTATTATCGAGCGAAAACGAATCAACGATGAATTGATTTAACGTTAATTAGCACTATACAAAGTTTCTCGTTTTTCAAATCGAGTGGATAAGGATCTGATAGAATTAATAAAATGGATTGATTGATTCTTGTTGGGAACATTGACGAGAAACGATATTAACTGATTCAGAATTCATCGTGATTTTTGTTGCTCAAATTTGCCAGAAGAATTTTGGAAAAATGAAAAATACTTGTGGTGAACGCAGTGCTAATGATTTTTCATTATTTGACAAAAATTCTACTTGATTTGCGCCACGAAAATTATCAAAATGTAACGCATAAATCGTCTACGTTGATCGTTCGATAAATAAGAATGCTAGACAATGGATACGTTTCGTTTCGATGATTTTCGTGGTTCAAATCTGTTAGATCGATTTTGAAAGTGGAAGGATTGAAAAAATATTGAAGAATTATCGTCAGCATTGTATTTGCAATATGCAGCGTTGAATTAAAAAAAAACGAAAAATAAAAATAAAAAAATAAGAAGATCAAAATTAAAAATAAGAAATGGAAAACAAATCCATATTTTTCGACAAGGATTTCTTCTGAGAGCAGAATCTTTTTTCCAGGACAATTTGCACAATTTTGGTTGCGTGAGAAATCCGGACAAAGAGATCGGGGCTCACGTTGGTAAGCGAGCTTCGACGGAACCAACGTTACCGGCTCGTTCGAGCGTTCAAGACGTATACGGCAGCGACGTGCAGCATATACTTTCCGACAACGGTTACAACAACGACGAGCCACCGCCAAGACTGAGAAGACAAGCCTCGAATTTGAGCCTGAACAACGTGACCCTGAAGAACATTCTACATTCCAGTGAGAACGACAGTACGGATGGAGAGGCGACGAAAATGGCGAGCTTCGCAAATCTCAGTAGGCAGAGTTCCGAAAAAGGCATCAATTTGAATTACACCGAACAAGAGCGCGAAGCTATGGCTGCAAAATCGAATATTACGAATAAGAAAAATGCCCAGAGTAATGGTAACGCTATGGGAGAGAAGAAGACTACGTTCGCGACACTACCGAACACCACGACGTGGCAACAGCAGAGCCATCAGCAGAGTCAACAAACCGAGCAACACTCGGCTGGTAAAACTACTTTTAACTTTTCTTACCCACGATGTTGAAATTGACGATCGTTCGTTCAGTTCAGAATCAAATGTCCCTTACCGATGATGTTGAAGTTGAGAATCGATATAAAAAATCTCATGGTCGTTGTATCGGTACGCAAGGATTATGATTCTTTTTTAAATTATTTTTTAAATGTTCTTTGTCTTTTTCTTGTTTTTACGCAGACATGAACTGTGAAAGAAATTTTTGTTTCGCAAACTTGAGCTGCGAGGGAAGTTTCTGTTTCGCAGACTTGAACCGAGAAAGAAATTTTTGTTTCGCAGACTTGACTTGAGGGAAACTTTTGTTTTGCGGCCCTGAGGTGCAAAAGAAAAATGTCTTTTTGCTAACTAGAGCTGCGAGAGAAGTTTCTGTTCCGCAGATTTGAACAGAGAAAGAAATTTTTGTTTCGCAGACTTGAGCTGTGGGAGAATTTTTTATTTCGCGGACTTGAGCTGCGAAAGAAAAATGTCTTTTGCAAACTTGAGCTGCGAGAGAAGTTTATGTTCCGCAGATTTGAACAGAGAAAGAAATTGTTGTTTTACAGACTTGAGCTGTGAGAGAAACTTTTGTTTCGTGGACTTGAGCTGCGAAAGAAAAATGGCTTTCGAAAACTTGAGCTGCGATCGAAGGTTTTCCTTTGCAAACTTTAGCTGCAAAAGAAGCTTTTCTTTCGCAAACTTGAGCTATTAAAATCGTGCAAGTATTCATTTAGGTTTACATTCAGCCAATTGGAACAATTCTTCCATATATGATCTTGGACAGTAATGAGAGAAGTGAAAAAAGAAAATTCGTTGGGTTCCAACAATGCGAGCTTCAAAACCATCGTTAGCTTCCATTAAGAATTTGGAATATCATATACTGCATTTTCCATGCTTTTTTCGAACTGAACATTCCCACTGATTTTAATTTCGAAAAGAGACGTTGCATAGCGCAAAATGAACAAACAAAAGAAAACTATAAAAATAAAAAAATATATTTATGACTAACAGCGCCCCCACGCGATTAATCATCAATATTGTTTCGAACAGACGAGAACGGTGGAAATACCATCGAGATATCGCAGCTAAACAAGATACGACTGAAGCTCGAGGAGAAACGTCGACGCATAGAAAACGAGAAGAGACGAATGGAGGTCGCGTTGTCCGAGAAGAAGCAGGAAGTTGGAAAAGCCGCGTTTCTGCAGGCAGTTACGAAGGTAGGAGAGAAATAACGAATCATTAGAGGAAACGGATGTACCATAGAGGACCAACCGCCGAGAAGCTCGATGTGGCAAAAGCTCGTTGAGTCCATCCTCATTCTCATTTCGTTTCATCGATTCTTTCGTGTCCCGATTATTCGTTGTTCATCATTATCCTGCGTTTTGGGTTTCCTTCCATCATTCCCGTTGTTGCTCATGCATTAGGCTGTAGCAGTAGCGCTCATTCGGCAATTCCTTCTCTTCGGAGAAACATAATTTTTTTTTTAAGCATTCAACGTAAAAAATGTCTATTTTGTTTTCATTCGTTTCATTATTCGTATAATCAGTGTCGTTGAATTAAAATCCTCTAAATGTTCGTATCATCGATCATCCGACTACGAAAGTATAGTTCTTTCCTTCTCAGGTGGAAGTGCCCTAATTCATCGTGCTCGAACTCCGTACTCGTTTTGTTTACCACTATCGCTCTATCGATCGACTATAAATATCAACCGTCTCGTTTTACGTTTGCCCGTTCGGTGTAAACCGCGATAATTGATGTACGTTCCACTTTTTTTTTCCTTGCAATTGGACGAAGAAAAACGGTCGATCGTATGTCTCGTGGATTTTTCATACCCTGAAGAAGGTGTTGGATGCATGCATTTTCTTTAATATATACGTCATGCAATGCCCGTTGCCATGATGCACAGAAGACAGTCTAGACTCGAAACATTCTTTAGATACCCTTTATCGTAGCTGATAAAGCACGATTTCTCGTAGTATATAATTCGTGGATTTTTGTCACTGAAGGAAAACGCTGCTTTGAAACCTCGAAGATAGACGTTAACTTGATTACTCAAAGATTTAATGTTGGTTCAAAAAAGTACATCAAAATTGTATTTGTAGGAATTTTTCGTACGTTTTTTCACGAAATCATTTTTACTGACTGGAAGAGCCTTGCAAGCCTTAATGTTTCGTTTGCGGTATGTGCTCGGTGTTTGCAGCGTAACCGTCACGAATTTTGACATTGAACGAAAAAACCAATTTTTTATTATCACAATCGCATGAACAATTGCTAGAGAAATACATTGGGGATTTCAAAAAGGATTTTTTTTCATAGACGCAAAATCTATTAAAATTTTCTAAAAAAAAAATAATGCCCTGAACAAAAAGTTTGTAACTTTGGAAGGAGAGTTTTTCAACGATTGAAAAAATCCCTCGATATTTCTGTAGCACATTTATTTTGCAAGGTACTGTGTACGTTCGAAGTAAATTGATTGAAATGACTGCTACTTAAAATTACATCATTAGTCACGCAAAAAGCAAATTCGAAAAAGGTTGTTCCACTGAAGAAAATATTTTCAATGTTTTGCGATGAATTGTTTTGACGTTTCACCCCGAAAATTCGCTAGTTGAAACATCAACGTTTTTATATGATTTGAACCCGAACGAAAAAAAAACACCTTTTCCGACACTGTTGACTGATGTTACCCTGTAAGAATGCGTAGGGTATACAGTTACACTTTGACATTGGATTCGATGAGTACATTTGGCACGTCGCGACAAAATTGCGTTCTATGCGTGAAATCAACGATGCTCGAAGCCTCAAAGAACATTCAATAGAATTTTATAAAACTTTCCCACATATTCTAAATGTTCATTCCCAAATATGCGAATTTCTAGAATACACGTTTTTTTCATTCTCTGAATCGTTTTAAAAAATATTAAAACATACAAAAATTCAAACAAAACTTGAATCCGCTACAAATCAGCGTTTACAGTCTATTTTTCAAATATCATATCGTAATATAAAATAATATAAAATATTAATAACATAAAATATTAATAATATAAAATATAAAATTATATGAAAAAATATACATTTTTTTTAAGTTTCGCGTTTTTCCAAATGTATCATCGCATTCATAATTTCGAAGTTGTTTTGTCGTATCTGCCAAGAAAGCCAATTCCATTAGTTACGTTGGCCTATTTTAGTTGAGATTGCTGCTTGTACCATAAAATGAGTTTTCACGAAATATTACCCGAAAGTAAAGAAACATCACATGAAAAAAAAAGTAAAAAAAAACCGAAAAGCGTAAAGCTTGGCGACACGGAGTCCCTGTTCGACTGGCCCGAGGGGTTGTATGGTGAAACATGGTGGAGGACTGCTCACGTACCTTAACAGGGCACGCTGGTTGGGCTGGTTACAGGGTAAGGTTAAATCTCCTGCCTCATCGGCATCCGGGGGGGACAGCCCTGTGGAGCATGGCCCCCCTAACCCGATAAACTCCGGATCTTCTGGATTGACCCCGTCAAGCGTAGATGAGACACCCCCGGTAATACAACAAAATTCTCAAGAAAAACCACAGCGTCCCTTCTCGCTCAAGGTATGCAAATATTTACAACGAAAACAACCAAACAAACGATAAAGAAGTAAACACGTTTCTCTATGTGCCATTTTGTAGAAAATTGTAATACACATATGGCGCGTTCTTTTTTTAAACCTACAATAGTCTGTCCTTCGTCTTATAATGGCATCTCGTTGGAGTATTGATATTTACAGTTGTTTAATTCGTTTCGAATAAAAGTCCATATTTTGTTATCTATTAATATTATGTAATTTTTCATTTTCTCTAACCAGCATATTTTATACGTTTGTTTTCCGTAGAATGCCGTGACAGAGTGGTAAACCGAAATGAAAGGAAACTTTAATTAGTCCTAATGAAAACACAGAAGCAACTTTTTTTTTAATCCCACAGAAGTCACAATTATCTGTAGTTCAAAAACCCAAAAAAATAGAAAAACGTCGTTTTATTGTAGATTAAAAAGAAGAACGACCCATATATATTTTTAAGAGACATTATTACATAGATTCTCTATGCAAAAATCGGCAATAACACGCTTATCACGAATGGCTTCGGAGTACACGCAGAAAAACCTCCATATTTCTCAAATCCCTCAATATCGTCCCTACTTTTCTACGATAGTCTAGAAGAGTGCTTTTTATCCAAGTACTGCTTCGTTCACTGTAATACGAACACTTTTGGTTTTCCTCTTAATCAGCTTGGAACGTGTATGTTTTTTTGTTTTTCTTTTTGTTTTCTTTCTATATTTCTATATATGTCAAAACGTTCGTTTAATTTTTAAGCGGTGATGGTCACTCTTCGAATTCACTCATTTGACGTGGCATCTTCGATACACTCACGACTCAATATCTTTCTTTTCTTTTCTGTATTGTTTTTTTTTTAGTCTCGATATTCACTCGAACCAACAACGCCACGTCTCTTTTTCTACAGTCTCTTTGTTTCGATTCTTCTCACTCTGCATTGAGCACCCCACATAAAATATACATATAATATACGGAAGAGAGACCTTGGTGACTTTCACAGTTACATAAGTTGTGATATTGATCAAACAAATATAACATGTGGAGCTGAGAGAGATGAAGAGTATTGTTTTAGACTCGATCCCGAGATGTTGAGATATTTGAATCAGTTCCTCGTATTATGAGCGATTTCTTGTGGAATCGCTCGACGAATTTGATCGTCAATCGGATCAATCAGGTTATTTTCAGTAGTTTAATCGTTTACGGCGAAGTCACGGCAAGCTGCATTTTTATTTCGATATTTTCGATCTACGCGGCTTTGAGAAACAAAAAAATTGCGAAAAAAAACGATCGAAATCGAGCTGTCAAATATTTTTGTTACTTTTGAAATTCTTGTTACTTTTTCCTAATTCTGAAGTTACAAAATGTTCGGTCGTGTCGTGGATACGTTATATTTTATATTCTCGTCGTTGATACCGAATCGATACAGTGTCGACACGAATCAAGTGGGAGGTATGGAAAATCAAGAGAGTGTTAATTCCGTCGAATTTGTTTATCGCTCCCCGGTTCCTGCTCGGAACAAAATCGATTCCCACGATTCCACCGAATCGGTGGACGAGTCGATCGATTCTCAGGCTTCGAACTACGTCTCGTTGTTCGATAGCGAGGAAGATTTTCGGAGTGATATACGCGAAAACAATCATACTGGCAGGGCCAATTTTGATGTTAAACAGAGATCGAAATTGACGAGAAACGAAAATATCGGATCGCATTATGGAAAACAAATCTTAAAAACTGCCGAGGGTTTCGCTGAGTATTCAGGAAATCATGAGAACAACCTCGATATCGCCGATACGAGAATGTCCGAAACGCGAATCGAAATTTCACGCCAACTTGAAGAATCGGCCAATTAAATACCAGTAAAATAAACAAAAATTCGTCAAACGAATAAAAATATTAACTAAAATCACTCCAAACCTGTATCGAAGATGCGTCAATATTGCGACATGTTTCTTCGTTCTCTTCGTCGTAAAATTCATTGGAAATGTGTTTATCATTCATCGTTATCAGGCAACCAGTGAAAATGTGCGGGACGTGGAACACAAATGGCTGGAGCACGATGGCGGTGCACCTTTCATCGAAACGAGGCGCACACCCGATATCGAGAATATGGATCTCGATCAGTACCAACAGTCAATATCCCAGTAAGCCACTTTTTTCATTGGTTTTCGTGTCTCGAGTAAAATGGAATTTACTATTGTTCTCGGAATGACTGTCCATGGCCAAATCCAGAAATTTTCAATCCTGATACATAATATATATATACAGGGTGTCCCACGTAAGATTGTCATTCGTGAAATGGGGAGTTGGCCGTGAAATTCTGAGTCGATTGATACAAGCATGTATGTTTCCTGGATCAACCTCTGAATTGTTATTAATTTTGAAAGGCAGCCAATCAGGCGCGCCCGTTCAGTGGGATTAGCCTCGAAATAATTATTATATTTAGACGTTTAGTGTCATATCGCAAGTCTATGTCGATGTATTTTTATACCTTGAAGACATATCTACAATTTCATTCGCATTGAATTCTCCATTTCTAGGGAAAAATGTCAAAAAAATATTCTAGAAAGGGTTTTCGCATTTTCCTAGTCTAATTTTGCACTTTCGGCAAAAACTCGGTCATATTCGTAATCAGCGGAAAATTTCCGATTAAATCGACACTTTTAAGAGCTTAAAAACAGAAAAAAATATTTTTCGACTTTCCCGGCCACTTTTCCGGAATCTCAAAAAAGGTCGTAGGGTCGTATTTTTCTTAATGGTCTATTTTTATGTAATTTCATCCTCTGAGTTCGAATCTACCATGAATTTCACCCAAAACCCAAAATTGTCATGAAAAAATCGTGAAAACGTGTTTTTAGTAGGTTTTTACGATTTTTTCATCTTTCATAGCTTTGACAATTTTTCAAGTAGAATGACAACATGTACAAAAAAAATTCCGAGAACTTCTTTAAAACGAGCAAAAAAATGTTCACGAAAAATATAACAGAGATGTCCTCGTTCAATGAGAGAAAAATATGTCATATATTCGGAACAGAATGAACAACAGTCTCAGTGAGATCCAGGCTGATATTCAACGTCTCGCGAGTCAGCAGACTCAAATTCAACAACAGCACCTCATGACGCAACATCAACAACAAATTCATCAGCAACTGCAGCAACTGCAGAGTCTCAGTCAACAACACCTTCAGGTACGAGCGATCATGAAAGCGTTTCAGTTTTTCTTTTTTTTTTTTGTTCACTTTTTCTCCTCCACCATTAAAAAACGAAAGAATTACTTTTTTCATCCTGGATTACTAACAGCACACGTTTTTCTCAATTCGATCATGTTTCTTTTTTGTTTCTCCTATTAACGCCGCCAATAACAAAACGCTTATCGCTGGCACCTCAGAGTTTCGGCATGTCGGCAATGAATCCGGTGCAACCGCCGAGGATACAGGAACCACAGCAGACGCAATTTTATTTGCACGATCAGCCCCAACAAATGCCACGAAGAACGTGGGGTCGACCAGCTCCGGTACAAAATTTAGCTAATGAAATGGCCGCTGTGGGTTATCAGCAATCTCCCATGGACTCTCGTTACAGTCCTCAGCCCCAAGGTAAGAAACAGCGAGATCCGTCAGTTAGAGTCAGAAAGTGTGGGAAACAACGAACTCCCTGGAATACTTGGAATCACTCAAAAGTTCGATTGTCTTGTCGCTCGAATGGGACTCTTCAGTTTATCAGCAAGATCTCCGACTTTATCAAGACGCGAGAACCTGGGGTGTTCATCCGAGTCAGCAAAAAGGATTCGTTCTTCATGACAATCCTCAGGAACAGAGGTATCTTAACGGTGGTGATCACAGTCTGTGCAATACGCAGATGCATCATCCGGTTCCTAATTATCCCTCATCGTCGACACTCTTCAATCAGACACCTCCATCATCCGCTAGTCCACAGCACCGCAATGCCGTAAGTATCTCTTTTTTCCCCGAGTTGTGTGCTTCCGTTTACCTCATTGAGCTAATAACAACTTCTGATAAAACCAGAGTTACGCGGTTCCTCTCCCAAGGTGATAAAAACTCGTTGATCGTAAATGTTAGATGAACGTGAAGTTTGGGTCGGTAGGATGCAACAACTTTTTGTTTCGTTTCAGTTGTTTATTTTTATAAGAATTTCAATATCTTTTTCCGAATTCTTGTTGCTACTCGCTAAATCAAAATTCGAAAAAAACGATGTTTGCATGATTTTCGTTGTTGAAATCCACGAAAGAAAATTTTGAAATTTCAAAGGAAAGTTCATTTTTGTTGCGTCGTGGTGATCCAAACATCAGTGAAATGGATCAGTTGGTCCGTTAAAAAAAATGAGCGTTTAGCAATGATGTTATGGAGTTTTGTTTATTTTGAAAGATTTTCGGAAATAATGATTATCGTCGATATGGAAATTGACGTCGTGAAATCGAACGATTTTATTATCGCGAAATCGCGATATAATTGAGGTTAAATAAATCACAGCAAAAATATATATCCAAAACCTCTCTTTTATCTTGGGAGTCACGATGTATGCGTTCTTCAGATTTATTAATAACGTTTCGAATTAAATCGAACGGAACGACGTTCAACTCTGGTAGAAAAGTCGAATTTTGCTTTTCTATCTCTCGTTTGTAATCGTCTCACTTCACATGCAATACTAAAACTGCGAGATGATAAATCTCGACTCGGTAAATGGGCAAAGGTGAACACTGGAAACCTCGGAGCGCATTCAGATACGTCATAAAGTTTATATATGTCTGTATCAGCCAGACGTGACCACCAGTAGGAGCTCGACTCTTTAGCGTCACGGCGACAGAAAAAAAAAACCAGTTGGTGACGTAATTTGCCTTTTAAGATACTTCGTGTTGACACCCCAACATGGCAGCGACTTCCCACATCAGTGAGAATTCTCTCGTTGAATAAGAAAACACCCACAGTCATTTTTACGACCTACACCGTTCGACATCCAAGCCCAGTTTGTTAATTTAAATAGAATGTATTTATTCTATACAAAAACTATCGCCAGTACGCGATGTTACAGCGAAAAGGTTCGTTTCTGTCTCTCAGTGTGTAAAATCCTCGTGCAACCGATAATCGATAATGCTACGTTTATTTTTCGTCACAAGTGAAAGGAATTCGCGTCTCCCGTTATTCCTAATTCATGAATCTTCGAGACTTCGACAGTCGAAATTTCTCGCGTTGCTCATAGCCAGAAATCTCGCGTTCAATTTTAATCGTCGTTGTCAGAATGTTTATCCGAAAAATGGTGAATCCAGACGTGAATTCGAATTTACCACTTATTTGCGAATTGGAGTATTGATTCGTTGATTTTTGCAAATTCTAGGTTCATCGAATAAGTCAGTTGATGAATGAGAATACCGAAACGAAAAAGCCAACGGTTCATCACATCCCGATAACATGCGAGAGTCCTACGGAAAAGAGGCAAATAAATGCCACGCTTCACACGCCTGTGCCGGCGCCTTCGGTCGACGACATGGAGCCGCAAAATATATCCTTCATCGGTGAGTTCTCTCTCGATTCTCGCAAACTTTCGAGGGAGCGATCCCAGAACTTTTTCGTTAAAACGCGACAATTATCGCAAGCTCACGAAACGACGATTTCAATTGAAACAAAAAAGAACGATTGAAAAAAATTATGACTAATGTGTTTCACCAGGAAACGACGATGATCTCCCTCACGGATTGCGAGCGTTGCATATAACGTCGGGCAGCCAAACTTACAGAATACCTTCACCGACGAGGCCATCGATATCCCGAAATTCGTTCCAACCTCACACGTCGTTCCGCGAGGCCTCGCCCTCGCCATCAGCTACACCGGAAGTAACGCCTCTAGACCCAACGGATGCAGGCGAAAAAGGTTTCTACATTTCGTTCGATAACAACGGTCCGAAGAAACCAAAACCGACGCTGCGGGTGAAAAAAGCGTCGCCGAAGAAAGATCGCAGTGTTGCGGCCTTCATCGAGCAAGAAGACTTTTCCCAGCGTCCGGAATCTCCCGCGAGCAATATGGCGACGGAACGCCAGCGCCAGTTGGAGGCGCAACGAGAATTCGAAAAGGAGGCTATTCGCCAAGCGGAGGAACGACAGCAGCAGAGGCAAGAAGCGAGAGATCGCGAATTGCAGCGTGAAATTGATCGCGAAAGACAGAGGGAACGCGACAGCAGCGCCGAGGGTAGACAATCCTCAGGCGTCGGTCTCGTTATCGGAACCCAATTGGCAAATCCTGATCCTGTAAGTTCAAACCCTCTTTTGTTCATCGACATTCCCCGATATCTGATCATACTCACTGGAACGAGCAAAATATACATATTTCTTATCCACCCTCAGAATTCACTCGACGAAATGGAACGAAAGAAAGAGAAGATAATGCTTCTGTCGCTGCAACGAAGACAACTGCCCGAAGAGCTGAGAGAGCAAAAAGAACTCGAGGCACAGACGAGGCGAGAACAAGAGAAACTCAAGGAGGAAAATAGAGCACGGAAGAAGGAAGAGGAGAGGAGAAGAAGAGCTGCCATTTTGGAACAGCACAAATTGAAAAAAGCTATTGAAGAAGCTGAACGGGAGGTAATGGCAATTCATTGAATTCCAACTAATTCACAAATCGATCGATTTATCGCCACGTCGTATGAAAACAAAAAAAACAGCGGAAACAACAAAAAAACCTTCTTTTTTTTCATTTTATTAGTACTCAATTAAATTTACATAGTGACGGAAAGCGTTACATTTTTCATTGTAAGATTACTTCTTCAATACCTAAAAATCATCTATCTATAAAATACAGTGAAACTTTAGTTATACGCTGATAAAAACGTGATAAAAACACTTGTGATAAAAACTTACAAATGCAAAACGAGATTTCACTGCAACAGATCGAAAAACTATTTATTATTTTGACATTGGAAGAGTGGGAACATTATTGCAGTGAACTTATCTCCTTTGAGCTCGTATTGCTTTAAAAAGGACTCTCAGAAGGATAGCCTTGAAAGCATTTATCGTTTTCTCACCGTTTTAACGTTGGCGCTACATACTCCATTTCATATCCATAAATACTAGTTTTATTACCTTGATATTATCGGAATATCTTCACATTCGATGTCTTTTTCAGGGTAAGGTTATCGACAAAGAATTACTCAATGCCATAAAACCCACAAAGCTACGTAATAAGAATGCACAGAGTCGTCCCCGTCCTAAGACAATACACGGGGACGCATCCGGGGATTTGGACTCCGGAGTTCTCACACCTTGTCGAGGGAAGAAGGGCTCTTCCTCGAATCTCAGTACAGGTAACGCGATCAACGATTCACGCCAATCGGATCTTTATTTCTATATAAATATATATATATATATATATATATATATCTTGGCAATTAATAATTATAATTTCGTGTGATTAATTTATTCTAAGAATAATTTCCAAGAAGATTAAATTGTCGCAACAGATTTATTTATCATGCTGGTGTGATCTCTATAGCAATTTATTGTTTGTCTTTGAACCGTAAGTGTCGTGACTGCATTTAATTTTTGCATGGCGAATCGAGTTGTACACCTTGTTTTTAAAAATCTTTTCTTCGTTCACCAAACGGACAAAATATGATTGTCGATTGTACCTCACCATACTCAAACCCTGCAGAAGCTCTAGATTTTCACACCCGAGCTAGTTCTCAAAAACTTTACTAAATTATAAAATTAAAATTATATAAAATTATATAAAATTAAAAGCGAAGATATAATCGTTACGAAGCAAGTGCTGTGTATGATAAAACAAATGATTATGTAATAAACATTTTTTTTACATAATCTTTTTTACTCAACTACAATTTGCCAATAATAATAATAATAATAATTAAACAATATTTTGCAGAATAAAAGGCGTGGTTCATTAAAATACGTTTATTATATTTGGTCCTTTAGATTGAGTTTTAAAGGATTGATAAATTGATCCATTAGATTAATTATTATAATATTTGTCTTCGTTGCCATTGGCTGCGATGTTAATACAAATTTAGAATATCGTTAGGTTTGATGCTTCGACTAGAGTAGGGTAGAAAATACGAGCTACGTTGTACTACTTTTTTTTTCCTTCAATTTTACGTTGTTCTTGCACTAACACACTTACTGTAGCGTCGCTGAGCTCAACGACGATGAGGCGAGACTACTTTCGAGGCTCGCAGGACAGTCTAACTTCCGGCCAGCTCGAAGATCGGAGACACGGCACCCTCTTTAGGGGTGGCAGCCTAAGGGGTACGCACAACACACGCACTCTTTCACTCACTAATAACGGAGACGCGGTGGTTCGATTTATCGGTCAAACTCTTCTAACGTCGAGCCATAGTTTTTACGGAAATGCTTCAACATTTTCTCCGGCGCATATTTGGGTTCGAATCACTGATACTGGGATCGGTGCATCATTTTTGGTTTCGAAAGGAAACGAAAGACGATCGCAGCACTACTTTCACCAAAACGCATACGCAGTATAACTTGTCTTTTTACATCACCAGGGAGCCATTACGACTGATCTCTCTTTTTCTCTGGTCCGTTTTTGCGGAAACTGAATAAATATCATTTTTTTTTCTCCACAACTCTTGATCGTGCCCTTCGACCTTTAGGGCTATATTTGGGTGTATCATCGAGTCGAAAAATTTCTTCGTTTCGTAATAATCATATTACGAATAGTCCGAAGTCTCCGAGTGAAGTGAAAAAGTCTGAGAACACACCAAACTCGTGATTTATTTCTTCTTTATATTTTTTTATAATTAACAATATTACCGTGTTTTGGTTTTCCATTCGGAAACGTTTTCTGAATTATAGGATTGCGTGTGATGCACTTTTGTTTTTATGTAGCATGTTTTTTTTTGTCCTTTTTTCTGTTTTTCAAGTCTTTATTAGCATCTTATGTAACGCATCATAGATTTTTATTTATTACGTAGGAGATCTAGAACCTAGATATTTCAAAAGTCCGGTTAGTATCGATTAAATGTTAATAGCATTACCGTTATTTTAGTATCTTCCGTAGACTCGCCCGACGACGGTAGAGGTTCATCGCCATGCAGAAGCTCTACTCAGCTCGGACGTCGTGGTTCCTGCAAAACGTCAAGAGGTGGGTTCGATGTTTACCGATATTTCTTTTATCTTGTTTATCACTAAACGCTGAATGCTGTTGAATGCAGAGTCGCAAAGTAGACGCGTGAATTACAGGAAAACGATCGTTGCTGACATTGGCCCGGCCGCGTCTTTACGCCGTCTCGTTTGACCGTACCAAATAAATAAGATTAAGAACACATATGATTGTTTTTTATTTTTTCATGACTTTGAAGTTTGAATCGTTGAAAATCTACGAAAATCAATTCTTTTCGATTGCACTGTTTGTTTTTTTTTCTAGTTCTTACTACGAAAAGGCCTCAAATGTTTCTGCGTATTTTCATCAGAAATTTTCGACCACAATTCTCAGAGCTTTGAATAATAATAAAAATGAGAAAAATGATAAATCGCCGCATTCCCTCGATGCAAACTTCATCGTCCTTTCTTTTTCTTAGTACGTATGCGTAAGCAGGTATGGGTGACAGTTCGGAGCGAACCCAAACAATCAAGAATTCCGTATTTGGTTATCCTGTTCCAGCGTTGAAGGATCATCGCTCCTTAGAAATTATATTTAAAAGAAGACCTCTCTTCTTGATTGAAAAAACAGAAACGTTTGTTTTTAACGATTGAATTAATCGTCTAATAAATTACAAAAATTGCTAAACGTGAGTCGCGTACTTTATACATTTCTTAAACTACAAATTATCTTGATCATCACAAAATCTTGATGATTTTTCGTTCCAAACTTCACCCGTGTCTCGTAATTATCGTAAGCGATATTATGCAAAACCTCGCTGACGAGAACCCACTTAAATTAATTATTATTTTAATTTGTGTTTCTTTTAAATTTCAAGTAGCGCGCATACCAGTAGAGTTGACATTTCAGTTGATACCGCAACGTTGTACCGCACCAAGCTGCACCGGCTATAAGTGTCTTTGTTTGTTTATACTTTACTTTGACGTGTATCTTTGAACGATGGCTGGTAGTTTTTAGAACTGAATTTTCGTCCCAGGCTCGTACGTCATGTTGGTGCACGAACAGGAAGCATCCTGCGAGAATTAATAAAAAAAAAACAAGCGACAAAGAATTATTTTTATATCTAACGATAAAAAAAACGAAACAAAAAAACAAACCAATCGCTTCGTGTAAATGCGCGTGCGAGTGTAACAACGGAAACGTTGCATTATATTACAGATGCACAGGAGCCTCAGCAACAGGTTAGAGGCAGGCCTAAATACTCGACTTACCAAAACTTTAAGGGAAGAAAGTCTAATTCGTTGATGAATTTGTGTGGTAAGAAGCACCAAGTGACTTGGACATATCGATTTATATATTACCCGATTACAAATTCCCATATATATATATATATATATGTTACTCGACGTGCCAGATTAAAAAAAGCAACAACAACAATAAACAACTGTTTCTTGTCCATTGCCATTTTTTTTCCAATTACACCGCACAAAGTTTTTGTTTAGGTATATTTTATGTCAATAGATTACACGTAGCCGCATGATCACAGGTCTGAACAGCACAGGTGGAAGCGTACAAAAACCCATGCATTTCAACACAAATTTCGCACATTATACTTAAGACTGCAAAAGCGATAAGTGAAAATGAAATTTTTTCGGTTTGTCTTCCACGACCATGGATTTTGGTTTATTATCGTTTTAAAAATGACTGGAGTTTGAGGAAGACGAATAAGTACAATTAAATAATAATCTGTCTTTTAAGTAATAAACTTTAGGTTTTTTTCGTCATATTTACGCGTTGACAATTGCATTGATCCTCGATGTTTGAAAAATTGCGAATTTCGTTGTAATTACGGAAAAATCTGATATAAGTTTAGGATAATGAAAAATTTCACTTTCAATCACAATCACTTTTGTAAAATCATCAACGATGAGACTTATCGGCAATGATTGACTCGTAAAACATAATTCATTTCGTATAATAGTTAAGGGTTGAGACGCGGCTTGCTGGGCTTCTCGTTGTTACAGCACTGGTTGTGGCTCCTTGTATTTTTAAGTGTATTTCAGATTTAACGTTGGTGGTTCCGGTTTATTAACTTTTATTTGTTTTTTTCTTCTTCATTTTCACCGATTAATCCATTTTTTTGCTCTAACTCACCATCTATAGGTGTGTCCTCGCGTCATGTATATTTGTCCTTCCATTTGTGTTTTATAATTAATTATTCTTAGCCATTGTAACGTTTACCCTTGTACATTCATGTTTACAGGTAACAGACAAATACGATACGACAAATTCATGTTTGACAATTATTATTACGGATTTCAAATTAATTCGTTGTAGAATTTATATTGACATTTGATTCGAAAAAAAAATTCTTGAATAAAATAAAAAATATATTTCGACGAGAAAGAAAAGTAACGTGAATGGGTCGTGTAGGTTTTACCTGGATTAGGGTTCTACCGACGATTTGAGCATTGAGTTCGTGTTTTGCTCACAATCGTATTAATATGTAGATTGTATACATTTATAGTTGCATAAATACGTACATACATGTATATATGTATAAATAGTTTATACATATACATGTGTATGTACATATAGTGTCAATGATTCAAATTGATTAAGCGTGACATGCTAGCATCATATTAGTTTATATCCGAGATTAGTAAATACTAGAATTGCATATAAAAAATGTATGTTCGCCCTAAGAATTAAAAGGGTAATTTTTAAATCACGATACGGAATTTGTGAACTTGAAAACCTTCGCAAAGTTTGCTACGTAGAGACCAGAAAAACCATAGAAATATTCCATTATAAAGCCAATTTTTCTCATATTTTGTTTTTAACATTATTTGACAAAATTAGTACCATTCTTGATACAGAATAGGTGTATATGAAAACAGACGATATACTTTTATGCGGAGACCTTTGAACTCGATTTTTCTAGCCGTACCATTAAACTTAAGAAAAACTAAAATTTTAACACGTTGTACAGTCGTGAATAACTGGTGTAACATCGATTTGTATTTGTTGCCGGGGATAGTTTTGTCTCAAAGGCGTAGGAACGTCTTTAAGATTTTTTTTTTTCGGGGCTTTTTTTCCATTAAAAATACTTAGTCAACTTCTTCTCTTACGGATAACGAAGCTTGATGCGTTGAATCAACGTCACATGCATTGATGACCAGAGGTTGCTCTCTTTCTTTTCGGATAGACACTGACAGCGGTTTGGGTAGGAACACGCCGCCAAGGAGAGCAGCCAGCCCTGGTCTCAGCAGCATGAGACTATTGACGTCACCCTCGGGACACGGCTCGCTACCCCCGGGTCTCATGACCAAGGGCAGAGGCTACGACGATGGAAGTAGCGACATCAGCAGTACTCCGAATTCAATGATGGATTATAATGGTAAGGAACAGCAGCTCATTTGAAATGACGATTTAAATTTCGACATTTATATTTTTTGTTTTTATTTGATTTATAAATGTAATTTTCTGTTTATAAATTACTAAAAAATAATATTAATTGATATTGATATTAATAGATGATAATAATAATAATAATAATATTTACTTGCAAGTAATGATATCAATTATTTATAAAAAAATCTATTTTATTTGGAAATCTTGATATTTTATATATATTTTTTTTATTTCCGATCGGCCAGGTCCGCGTCTCTTCAAACAACCAACGACGAAGTCGAACCGAAGCATTATGTTCAACGCTATCGAGTACTGCGTATTTCCCGGCACGGTCAATCGAGAAGCGAAGCAAAGGGTGCTCGATGAGATATCAAAATCCGAGAGTAAACACTTTCTCATATTGTTCAGGGATGCTGGCTGTCAATTTCGTGCTCTCTACTCTTATTGTCCCGAGAGGGACGGGGTTTCAAAACTTTATGGCACCGGACCCAAACAGGTCGGCGACGACATGTTCGACAAGTTCTTCAAGTAAGTTAGCGCATTCATCCGTATTGTCAGATCGTAGAGAACTTACTCAAATTCCGGAATAAAAATTGTCACTCGAGATAGTGCCGGATTAAAATAGGACGGTGCTTGTAGCAATCGTTTAATACGAGGCCTGCCGTTTGATTTTTTATATAAATTAAAACCCAACTTTTCCCAACTAACTTGAGTCGATTTAATGTGGAGGAATTGTGAGATAACACCAGTTAAATCAATAGCTTCAAGTAAGGCTTTTTTAATGTTTATTAAGATGAAGTTCAGAAGATTTGATTCATCAATTTATTTTTTATGCTCTTTATTTTCAAAAAAGAACGTTCTCTCGCAATTAGTAATCTTCAAAGACCAGTAAACACGTGAGAACGTTTTTACATTTGGGAAGTACGACTCCGATGAAATCTTTATGAGAAGCTTATGAAACTGCTATCCCAGATCTTCATGTTTTTTGTAAATATAAGCGGCTATATCTGTTTCGAGTAGTTCAGCAAACCGCACAATTACATTTCCTAGACTTTCTTCCAAATCTTTTTAGCAAGTACCGACGATATTTCGAGTTCTTTTTAACATATTTTCTACTGTAAGATATTTCAATTGGACTATACTGCACTCAGCCGATAATTATATATTATATATTAATACATATATTCTGCCCCAGAAACATGGCTTTTAGAAACGTAGTGCCTGAAACATTGCTACTTTTGCTGTACGGCTGATCCGGCACTGTATAGAGATCCGAGGTTCCAAAGATTAAAATAAAAATATGTATTGGTTTGGTTTCAGATACAATTCCGGGAATAAATGCTTTTCGCAAATACATACGAAGCATCTGACTGTTACCATAGATGCCTTTACGATACACAACAGCCTGTGGCAAGGCAAAAAGACGAATCTACCAAACAAGAAGGACATGGCCCTCGTCATATAGTTTTACACCATTGTCACCATTCTCCTCTAACAATTAACGCTAATAATAATGCCCTCTGTTGTTCATAGTTACTATTTTAATACAGGCCCATATTAAATTAATGCGGAAACGTGTTTTTGCGTTCTTAGTCAATTTTGTAAGGACAAGTCCGATCGATGCTCGGAGCACGGGCTGCTGCTGCGTGTTGCACGAGTACTCTTATTTCCCTTCAAGCACGCGAGGCAAGAGTACTCGTGAACGATTACAACGCGTTCTGCGTTTTTTTTTTTTTAATAACTTCTTTTTTTCGTTCACGTTCATTTCGCCTTTTTTTACTACAAATTACAGCCGAGCAGCATCGATTGAATTAATCATAAGATTACCAGTATCTACCATAGGAATTGTTTGTCGACGATTTAGCTGAATATTCCCGTTTCATCATTCCCCGACCAAACCTGCAAAACTAACTTCCAACTGAGCGAGGATGGAGCGAAATGTTTTTTTTTAACGTTCTCGTAGCGTTTCAAAATTGGTACGTGATCTTTAAGCGAGATGCGTTGGAGCAACTGACGTCATTTCTCGCGCACTGGTTTAATACAAGCAATATTATAGAAAACCGCGAACCATTTTTGTAGCAAACGTGAAGAAACAAAAAGGTTAGATTTAGGGAATAGAAAAGACTCTTGCTATGTTTACCAGTATTTCTCGTTCCTCCGCGAGAAAAATAATTAAATGACATTGTTGAACCGTATCGGATGTATTCTAAAAGAAAAAAAAGAATAAAATATTTCGCTCCATATGTACACTCCCAAAGTCATGCCAATACAAGAATTTGTCACGTGAGTCAGGAACGAGCGTAAAGAATTGTATTATGCGAAACAAGAGAAAAAGAAACGGTCCGGAACAAAAATTTCATGGCGCAGCGCGTGGTCGCGCGATACCGTAATGTATATCGATTGTACGAACAAAAAGAAATTATGACGTGCGTGAATTTCTCATTACGACGGAAGATTGGCTATATCACGACACAACGTTTCCCATACTCCCATCATTTTTGCCCTAACCGGATCTAAGATTCACGACTGTTGACAGATCGTGCTTTTTTTTTCGAGTATAATTTTATTTGTAATTCGCTTGTTGAGATTGTGTATGAGCAGTTCATGGACAAAGATAGTTTTGTAAGTAAATAAGTTGATTACAGTAAACGAGAAAAAAGTAATACCAAATCAGCCTTACAGTCAATCTGGGTGTAACGATCTATTCTTGATTTATTTTCATTTGTTATTAAAGACAGCAAAAGCGAAAAATGAATGAATCTCTACATCTTTTGTTACAACGGTCAATCTTGCGCGCTGCGTGCCTCATTTATATTTGATTCTGTGAAAATTGGTTAGCAAACAAATTCGCGATTTTTCATGTCAGTCGCGATCCTTAACCTCGTAGAACAATCGAAATTGTTATCGCGTGTCCGACACGTTAAAACGAGTTGAAGTCTAAATTGTGCGATCGCGATTTATATCGATAGGGGAATCACATTTTGCGGCACTTGACTCCGTAGTTATTTATCCAACTCATACAGCAACGAAACGTCCTAGACAATTTTTCCCTCCACAAGAAAGTTTTTCTTCTCGGACATATTCAGTATGATTTTGAGCGAAACTTTCAATCGTTGCTTAATACAGATTTTTTGAATCAATATACAGATCTGTAAAGTGGAGAAAAACTGGGGTTCAAACTTTTAGAATCGTTTCTACAGATTGATAGTAGGAAAAAAGTGAATTCTACTATCGTATATACAATTAAGGTAGAAAAGTATCCGTAGCGTTCAAACAATCATCGATAATGATAGACAATTTCGTTTTCTGACAGTTTGCTCCGAAGTATAGTGCTTCTGGTATATTTATTGCTTTTCATTTTATAAATGCTTAAGGCTCGCCTCACCCAAAACAAAATCCAGTATAGATGGCACGTATCGAAAAAGCGCCAAAATTATTATTTTTTTTTTTTTTGCAGATCGACAATAATGTCACTAGGAGATGTTCAAAGTACTTCCCTCCATACGAGAATAGTGAATCGAAGAAAGAAAAAAACAATATTGCCAGTGCCATATTTGCAAAGTTTGAAGCTCGCACGAAATCAAACTGTTTATGCCGATAAGATGAACAAAGTGAAAAATCTGTTGACAAAATTTGTAATTTATCAACTTTGTTAATTATCGTAGGAACGGCGGATTATGAGATCGGTAATATACGTAAAATTGTACGCGCAGGTTTGCGTCAGAGGGCCTAAATGAACTGAGTTTTCAATTAAAACATGTAACGACGATAAAAAAATAATACAAAAAAACGAAGGCACTGTTCTTCAGGCCCCTGTGCAAGAGCAGCGGAGATAAGCACCTTCCGATGATTCTTTGAATAAAATTGTTCGACATATCGATTTATCATGTCTCATACGGTTTCGACTTACATATTTTTCGATTGTTTCGCAAGAATGTATAGATGTCTACCGCATTGTGTGCGCGTCAATAAGTGCGACCCGAGCGTTTTGAATGACGAATAAAGTCGAAGAAGAAAGAAAAAGCCAAAATATTCAGTGGGAATTTAATCTCTCGGCCCCCTCGTGTGAGAAGAACGTAATATATTGCGTTTAACTGACAAAAAATAAAATAAAATTTTTTTCAACTTTCGCGACGTCTCGGTGAAAAATACAAGCGAGGGGAATAATATGAACAAACGACAAGAACAACAAAACGGTCCGACATGACAATATTGATTATGCGATAAACGCCATAAACAAAGAAGATTAAGAAAAAAAAACGGGCTCAAGGCGAACGATAGTCGTGAACTCCTCATAAACGAACCAACCATGACGATTTGGTCGATGAAAGTGGAGGAGACAAGATTGAAAAAAAAGAAATATAGTCACTAATATTAAGATTCAACGAAGCCGATTGTCGATGAACGTGCGATAAAAGAGTCAAGGAATAACGACGAAAAAGCGTTGAAGCCACTGAACTGGATAACAGTGATCGATATGTGCTTGATATTTATATTTTTCAAGGTATGAAAAATATCGTTTAGTGTGCGGTTGTCTAGGAAGCATAAATATTAAACGGGAAACCCGAAGAAGATATTTCGGAGGAAAATTGAGAGACGGCAAATTAATTGCCGGACAGCGAAGAGTTTTGAAACTGGATCGACGGTTACAGTGCGCCGGGTGTATATGTGTGAGTGTGTACGCTGCCGTTAATCGCGCTTACTACTGATAATTAAAACTATGACAGAGGGAGAAAATGCAAAAAAAAAAACCAATTCCCCTTTACGTAATAACCCTTCATTTCTATCATTATGAAAAAGAGGAAACACTCCGCAAGTAATGGTTTTTCCAAGTTATCCATGTCTGTAAATATTATGTTTTTATATGCATCCACACACGTATATATACACATACAAACATACACGCACGCGAGCGCGCTCTCACACACACACACAGGTGTGTTCGTGTGTGTATGTATATGTATATGCGATACTGCTCGATTATATATTTATTAAGTACATGAAGTAAGAATTTGGGTCATATTTTATTGTTAGCATCTTGCAGCCAATGTCATCAATAATAAAAAGAAAGCAAAATGAGAAAATAATAAACCCATTATCGACAAAAAAAATGTGGTTGGAGATTCTTTCGACTAGAGGGATCGTTTCGGGGTAAATTATTACAATAAATCTTTTGATTTCATTTTATTCGTCTAATATTCTTCTCTTCCTTAACACAAAGAAATTCAAGTCGCGCTCTTTATTGAATTCTTTCCCGCTCTCGTCTATAATATATATGTATAAGTCGTTTATATATATATTACAATTTTTCGAAATTACCTCGGTTCAGGCGATATAAATATTACAAATATTTTTATGAATAACAGATACCGGAAATTACATGTTCCCGTGAGCCAAGGACACTTTTTACAAGACACTTGTGTCAAACAAATTTCTGTAATTCCGGATGCCATGTTTTTTTTCAAAAGCATTTGAAAAAATACTTGATTATTATCAATTTCGTCGAGGTAAAAATCGTCTCAAATTTTCAAGTGTCGCCAAAATTTAATGTTTTTTTTTGTTTCTAATGTATCTCGTTTTATATACTATAAAAGTACAAAACATATAGTTTTGAGTTGCTTGAGGCTCATTTATAAATCTTGCTCTCGCGTTTACATATATATATATATTTATATTTATATATATATATATACGTATGGTGTAGTAGTAATAAATAATAGCATGTTAAATACTGATGTACAATGGCGTGTGATGGGGACTCGCGATGAAAAATTGTAAATTAAACTATATGGCAGTGAACTTTCTACTTAAACATAAAGGACCTCTTCGCGATTTAATCTGTGTGATGAAAATTTTTCTATTCGTTGTCAGTGACTGGTTGAAGAATCGTCTGGTCCATCTCTCAGAAGTGAAAGTATTTACGTTACAGTGATATTTAAAAAAAATTTCGTTTACTGTTTAGCATCTTTTGGCTTCGTTAAGTCTTTAAAGTTTTAAGATTCAACGGATTGCTTCAATCTCCATATCACCTATGGCACACTATTTGAGGCCCGGTGGCAAAAACACCGCACTCACGATACAAAAAGGTACTCGAAAAAAAAAAAAGAAAAAATATCTTCGAACACAATGGCGAATTGTTTGCGAGAACTTCGAGAACTCGTTTCCATATATATATTCACAAAAAATATGACGATAATTTCGGTCGTATTTTTAATTTGTCCGTTTATTTGTTTTCTTTTCTTTTTGCACTTTTCATTGAACCGGACACGAACTGAGATGAATATTGTGTAGTTCCGCCATATCGGTCCAGTCTCTTCTCTCTCCACCGATCATCACGTTTCTTATGCAACCATTGAAGTGATCCCGCGTTATCAACGTTCCTTTCGGTGCTGAAGCTAGAATATTCATGCAAATTTTATTATCGTAAAATATAATTCGAAGAAAATGAAAGAAAAAAAAACGAATTGAAATATAAATTTAAAGATGGAGGCAATCACCTGGTAAGCCACCGATGTATAAAGGACTCGACGCAACGGAAGCCATGAAATGCTCATTAACGTTAGCCGGTAGACCGTATTTTTGATCCAACTCGTCGACCTTGAGAGCCAGCTCTTCGTCGTTGTAAACTGCTTGAATTCTGTGCCAACGATTGTCGCACATCGCGTAAGGACTAGGAAAATGTTGTTCCACGTAGAGTGGATTTTCGTCACCGAGGTCACCGGACATTATTATCTTTCCGTTGTTTAATTCCAGGGATAACGATGGTGTACCACCGGGTGCTGTTATCGACAAGAGAACACCAGAGAGTTCGGAAGTGCGGAACTCGAGTTGGAGCTCTAATATCGCGCCAAGTTCAAAGTCCTTTTCTGCAACGATTTCGGAAAAAAGGGATCAACGTCAAAACTCAATTAATTGAAGAAACGTAAATTTCTTGATGAACGTAAAAATGGATGCAAAAATCATAAAGCTGAATCAATCAAATTACAATTCCCAGCACCGTATTATTTTCCAAGTTTCATTAATTGGACTTACTGTATATCGCAAAAGCTTCGTCCTGGAAGTATGCACCGCTTTCAACGCTAGGAAAGCATTGTCCTACGTTGTAGGCTCTACTGGTCGAGCCTACCATATCGTATATATTCCCGTTAACCCTAAGGCCTCGTATGCAACCTTTGAGAGTCTCGAGTTTGACGACAACCTGATCAGGCAAAGGCGTACCGCTCTCTGGCAAACCGCCAATATACATCATCGAGGCTAGTCCGATTTTTCTTGGCACTTTTATAGTTTTCGGTGTCTGAGTATCGACGACTAACGTCAGTTTTCGCTCGTCGTGAGTTATCACGACGTGATGCCAATTGCCATCGTTGAAAGGCGTTTTGAATAGCATTTCCTTTTTCTGCTTGCTCTTTACCATCAACAAGAGTTGACCATCTCTTATTATCACCATCAGATAATGCTTCAATCTTATTCCCTGGAATTTTGAATGAATTACAGATTTGTTCCCGAATATTGTTTAATTCGGTAAATCGACACCGTGAAAAAAAGCGTGCAAATGAAAACAAGTATTTTGAAAGCTCTCAAGATGTTTATAATTATATTTCGATCGGTGGACGTGAGAAGAAGATGATCAAAGTAAAATCTTACGGGAGTGATGAAGAGTAATCCGTTGGGATAGTAAGTTCTAAAATCGAACTCTATGACGTATTTCTTCTCCCAAAATTTTTTGAAATTCAAATACAATTGGGTATGGCTGTGAGGCTTGTCGCCGAATTTCAAAGCACCGGGTTCCAGCGAGTAGTATGGAACTTTCTGACAGCCTTCCGGTTGCGTAGACATTCCACGTGAAAGTGACGCCGAAGGTGTATAAGTCGGTGGATCTTTGCCCATGCTTGGTCCAGCTCGACCGATGAGCGCGTGGTCGAAAGACGTCGCTTCGTCGAATTTCAAAATTCTGCAAGTATTAAAAACCAAATTCTTGAACCGTCCGCACTGCGCAGCAGGTGATGGAATAAATATCTTTAAAAACGTTAAAAATAATTGAAAAGAAGGGATCAACTTACTCATCGTTGAATATAGCATCTTTGATTGCTCCGTATAACGGAATTCCGGTTGCTATCATTTTCGTATTGTTTATTAAGGCTGGCAGTCCACCGAAAAACAATCCTCCGTTGGATTCGGGCGCTCTGACTGCCACGCCGGTCGGCAATCGACCTCCTCCCTGATAAGCATCATCTACTCGGAGCTCAACTTCTTTTCTTCGTTTGGATATGGTCACTGAGTGGTACTTTCCATCGTTGTACGTATTATTCGACTGAAGAGTCAGTTCGCCTTTGCCAGAATTAACGCGTACTTGAACATGACCATCAATTACAGCAACGGAATAGTAACTGTCCTTCTAGAAAAGAAAGGTAGATTACGAATAGCTGAAACTGAAAGAGCTGTCACATCACTTCCGAATAATCAATAACACAAAATCCGAATAATCAATAAGAAAACATGCAACGAAATTTAAATCGATAAAATCGATAGAACTTACGCTGTTATCTGCACCTCTATTTTGTATGTTATTCAAACGCTCCTCCTGTCCATGAAACGTGGATAAAAGAAGTACAGCTTCATTCTGCATCGTACGGAAGGAAAAGCTGATAGTCGACGAAATTTTTCTGAGACTAAACGAGTGGTATTCGAGATATCCATCACCGTAGAATCCTACGATCTTTGGAGCCTTGAAAAGAAAAAAAATCGATCGTACATTATGACGATTTTGCTTCGAGCGATATTTCGATAACATCTCTTTACCCAAAAAATTCAACGTTATGTAATATTACGATAATACATTGTAGACCCGTACTTTATTACCGCAAGTTGGTTCAACACCATAATACTGTTCAGCCATAGGATCGTAGCCTTCTTGGACAACGACGTTTGATATACAACCGAGAAACGAGACTTGAGTGGGAAGATGCAAATTCGTGGCTCGAAAACTCGGCGGCAAACCACCTATGTAATACTTTGCTGATTCGAGATCGGGAATGTCTTCCTTTTTCGGTTGAGGCGTTGGAGCACCGATTCTTTGGTCGTTTTCACCGCCGACCCCCAAACTGCACTTTTCGATATTTTTACGAAGCTGATACTGTCGGAAAGCGTCTACTTTCGTCCAATTCCCAGTGTTGTATTTGTACGTTGATGACATTTCCAAGCTCACGTTTCCTCCGTAACCGATGTGGAGAATCACTCGTCCCTCTCGCAAGAATATCATTATGTGCTGGTGCTGTAAGTTTACGATAATTGGGTTTGTGCTGAATGATGTTACGATTGAACCGTCAATAGATGATAACGCTTCGATTTATGGAACGAATGACTCACGTTATCCGAATTGATAGCCAAAAACAGCAGAGCATTCTCATCGAACGTGCGGAAATTTATGGAAACCCCGAAAGTATATTTGTTATAAGGTCCGGACGAAACTCTGGTTCTCACAGCGTATCCCTCACCATTAAAGTTGTACGCTATGTCGTCCCTTACGTCTTCCACCCTGTAACGAGACAAAAATAAAAACGTATTAGGTATTTTTTCGTCGTTATACTTCTTCTATTTGGGCGAACTCGAATTACCCTTCGACGCAAGCTTGACAAGCGTTATCCGGTGCTGACGAAATGAAATTCCAGAGTCCGAGGGGCTTGCCGTCAAGTATAACCTGATGTATGCAACCGGGTAGCCCATTGACTGCTTTTAATTCGGCTGGTCGTCGTTGAGACTCTGGAATACCGCCCAGCCATACTCGATCCGTGCTCGTCAGGTCGAAACGTCCGAATTCAGAATTGGTCGAATTTATCACCGGAAGATAACGGCCGGAAGTTGAACTCTGCTTTCTTATACTCAATTTTCCTCTGTGCCTCGTCCTATGAAAAAAACATTCATCAAATTGTAAAGTAATTATAATACTGTTAATTGATCGATAAGTCTGTTCGAAAAATAAAACGGTTTCGACTTTATTTACCTTTCAGCTTCGATTCGATACCAGGAACTATCAGCTTGAGGATCGCCGATTTCGATTTCTTCCGGATGCGTAAGTATGCCGGTGCCACCACCGACGTTCCACAGAAACCGTATTTTTCCTTCCACCATTTCCAGTGCCATAAAATCATCCTGAACAACGACGTTCCATCAGTATTTTTCAAACTATTCTTTGTTACGTCATACATGGGATATAATGCAGGGGATCATTACGTTCAAGCTGCTCGGCAAATAGAAGAGAGCTCCATTTCGCCGGGGACCAGATATTGCTAATGTCATCACGATGGTTGTCGTCATTGATGGTTGCAGCGTCGTTGGTCTGTACGAACGTACACATTTCTTACCCTCAGCCGATTTTAGAGAGATTCGTATCTGTTAATGAGAAGTACGTGATTTTATACAGTTTACAACCACAAGAAGATATTACTAGTAGTTCTACACTAGAATTTCAATCATGATTTTGAAGAATGGAATTTTTCAGAATTTGATAAATTAGTTCTAACAACATTTTCATTATAAAGAAAACCATTGGTAATCGAAATTTTGTCTGATCACAAAATAAATAATCCAATTCCTGTATTCCCAAGACTAGATTGCAATTGGAGACATTTGACTTACTCCTTCGGCACTGTTTCTGGCTTCCGCGATTTTGTCTTTCAGCTTCTGAAGCTTAGACGCCAACGTATCATTCCACCTGTCGAATTCGATTTGCCTCATGGCCGACGCAGTTGCTAAACTGATCAATTTCGCATCCGCTTTCTTTATATTACTTTGGGCTTCCGTTACTGAAAAATCGCGAAAAAATTCGTTGACCGATGAACGTAGTTTACGAATAATTCGGTTATCTCTTATTAACACTTTCTGCCTTATTGTTTAAAAAAGAAATTAGAATGGATCGCTGTTGATGAAGTGGATTGAAATTGAAACTTACATTTTTCACTTGCAAGACTAATCTTCGAGTCACCCTCTCGTTTCAATTCTTGCAGTTGGGGTTTCAAAACACTGGCTATTCCTTCCTTATAGTCGTCGATTAGTTTTCGCGATTGATTAATCGCTTCGACAACTTCGTCCGTATCTTTTTGGGTTTTTGCTAGATCAGCTTGAACTGATGCACGAAATTTGTCAAGTTTATTATTGTATATTGATTGAAGGAGTGAAAGATAAAATTTTACTTCTGTGAAAAACAATGGCGTACTCACGTGTTTTGCTATTGCTCTGAAGTTCCCGTAGCTTAACGTTTATCTGATTGTCTTTGATCCCAGTGCTGTTAAGAGAATCCTTCAAATCGAGCACTGCTTGCTTCTGATCGTCTAGCTGCCCCGTTGCTATTGAAACTGGTATATCATTAGCTTTCGCTCTCTTCCACTGCTCGGTAGACTTTGCCGAAAGTTCAAGTGCGGTGTCCAACAACGATTTCGAATTGGGTCCATCGGGAAACACCTGCAAGTACAAATACATATCGTATGTTCATATACATTTAAATATATATATTTGCTGATACTTGAGGTTTTTTTACCTATCGACAGCATCAATAAATCGTTTTTTTTTTAATTATTTATTGTCCGACTATTACCTTATAGTAAGCTTCCCACGACGCATCCTTCGCTTCTTTAGCTGCTATCTTTGCGGCTACCAAACCGTCAACGATATTTTTGTAAGCTTGACTTGCTTTCAAAGGATTCGCAGCTTCATCGCGACTTTGGGCGAATAACCTGCAAAAAGTCATTCAATATGTTGCGAGTTTTCTTTCTGAATTAATTCTGTAGAAGAGCGGTGAATGTTACGTCTTGTAAAAACAAAACATATTCAATACCTAATCAATATATTTCTCGATGTGCACTTTGGAATTTTGTTTTTTAATAAATTAACGAAAATAGTACTTACGCAACGTATTTGTCCACATAATCGGTAAGATTTTGGGCGTGCTCTACAGCTTTTATTACATATTTGTCCTCATACTCGTAATTCAGTCTATAAAGAATTTCCTCTTTTACGTTCAGCTTTTCCGTCCAGAAACCCAATTTATTTTCCAGCTCTGGAAGATCCTGTCGAGGACATGTCGAAGTACATTCTCAATATAGATGATAATTTCTTCAATGCATAAAAATGTCTCAATCAATAATATTGAGTTTCCGGGCAAGTGAATTTGAACCGAAAGTACATTTTCTTGTAGATGTTAATTATTAAAAATGAATTTAAAAAAACAAAATTATATATGTATAAATACGTTTTCTGTAAGGGTATCACAAAGATTGCTTGGTGA
Source organism: Ophioninae sp. B BG-2022a (assembly GCA_030522765.1). Lineage (NCBI taxonomy): Eukaryota > Metazoa > Arthropoda > Insecta > Hymenoptera > Ichneumonidae > Ophioninae sp. B BG-2022a. The sequence continues at coordinate 44,284 of JAPYZJ010000958.1, forward strand.
GAAGCTAATACCTGAAAATTGTTTTGACTATCAACGACGAAGCCTCTCGCTTCGTCGTTCAATTTTTTCCCCTCGTTGATGGACTCTAGTACTTCGACGTTGAGTACATTTACTTTGCCGTACCGAAAATCCGCTTCCTCGTATGTCACGTTTATCTCCTTGTACAGAACGTCGTACGAATAAAGTGCCTCCATCGTGTCATCGATATAAGTATTGAGATTTTCGAGCCTCGAAGAATAACTGTCTGTTTTGTTGCGCAAAGTCGCCAACGGTTCAGTCGCATCGAAACGCGAATTCAACCATTCGATGAACTCTTCAGCTTCGCTGCAACATTTATTAATCATTGTCATCCGTCTTGCAAATAAGCATTTGCATACCAAGTACATTCCGATACTCACTCTATGTAAGTTTGACAGTTTTTCGTTCTTGGTTTAAGATCTATACTTTTGATTATATTCAAGAGCATTTGTGCTTCTTTGAGGGCTTTTGCAACGCCGATTTTTTCCCCATCTTCGTCGTACTGACGAAGCTGATTCGTGGTAGCTGAAGATTTCAATTGATCAAAGGTTAGTTGTACGATAAAACTCAACGACAGCTTGCAGTCTCAAAATCAACATTCAAATAATATACCTTGCAACAGATCTTTGAGATTCTTCAATTCAACGTGAGAGCTAAAAATATTGTTTTTAAAATCGTCCGTTTTTGATTTAGTGTTCCAGGCGCGTTTCGTCACTTCGATTATCTACGAAAGAAAAAATGTGTGTGTTTATTTTTAAATTGTTAAGATTTTAAGGAAGGTTGAATTTTGCATTGGACGGTGAACAACTAACATCTTTGAGTAAATTTTCGGATTTCTTCATGAGTCGCTGATACTCGGACCAAGGTACGTTTTTCATCCGTTCCTTCAGCTTCGTTTCACGCTCGAGCTCCTCGAAAAGACCGGTCGCATTGGCATTCACGTACGATAATTCCTCCCACGGCGGTGGAATATATCCGTTAGCGATGTGCGCCGTTTCTACTGTCAATTCTTCGGAGAGCAGTGTAAGATCGTCCAGGAGGATTTTTGTACAATTATCGCTGCATACTGTAGAACGAAAAATGATATTACTGTATATAAATGTGTTACGCAATGATAAATGATATATCTTGTCTTTAATTAATTAATTTTAAGTTATCATTCTTAAAAAATCATTAATTTGTTTTTGAAAATTCATAACTGCACGAAACATGTTTTATTTTCAGAAGTTGAAGTCTATTTTAATTTCGATTAATTATTTAATCCGCTTCAATTTCGAAACAAAATATAGAGTAAAATTTGCGTGTTTAAAGCCTATAAAAGTACGAATTAAAAACTTATTTTCATAGTCTAAAGAAAATGCCGAAAAACACTTTTGGAAGACTTACGAGTGCAAACGTCGTTGATGAAGACATGTCGAGGTGCGGTACACTCGGAACAATCTCTTCCGGTTGAACCGGGCCTGCAATTGCACTGTCCCGTTTCTTCGTCGCATTCGTCACTCGCGCTTCCTGCAGCGTTGCAATTGCAGGGTGTACAGCTGCCTCCGGGAATACCAGGGAATCCATAGTAACCGTAAGCACATCGTTCGCATTTCGCACCCGCATAACCTGAAATGTTTTTTTTCAGAATGTCCATTGAGTACCCGATAAGCGAATCGATAGACGGCGGGTGGAAAGGTGGTATTGGGTGCATAGAATACATATTTGCCATTTGTGAAGATTAATTATAGACGATTTTTTCTATTCTTATTCATAGAGTAATCGTTCGAAAATTTGGCTATTTGTTGACCTTCACGCATGAGTTTTCAAGCACTATATTCGTCTAATGTCATCAAAAGAAAATTTTTCCCTCGTTTTTTAAAATAAAGTCCACCAGAATTGGCATTTATACAGTGTAAGATAATAATTAAATAAGATCGCTGAAAGTCGAAGAATCATTAAAAAAAGTGTTATGAATAAAACGTGTTTTTCAGTTAAACTCTCTAAACGTATTTAAAATACATGCGACTTATATGCGCTATAAAATGTGGCGATATATTTTTATAATGTTACTGACAATTAGTAAAGTATAATTACTGGATCTGTAAGCGAAAAAATTGAATGCTTCGGCCCACATGATTGAATCGCTTATTTCTAGTCACTCAAAGGCTAGTATATTCCCAGTATTAATAAACGTTAATGAATAAATTAATAAACAAAGGCTAATATATTCCCAGTATTAATAAACGTGGCTTCACGAAGGTTAAAAACACCGCGGATAAAATGATAAATTTGTTTTTGTTCACCAACCGGGTTTGCAATGACAGATTGGCTCTTGCTCCGTCCGTACCAGGCAAGTGCTGGAAAATCTTCTGTCGGCGTGAGGACAAGGACAAGGTTTGCAGCCACCGAAATCTGGATGACCATGAAAACTATCGGCGCAGATTTCGCAGAAGGGACCAGCGCTGTTTTCTCGGCAATTCTGAAATTAAAGAAGATATAACATATATTAGTGTTTGGGTTTGTTTGGGTTTCTAATTCTAACTAATATTATATAAATTACGTACATAAAAAAGTAATTTTCATAACTAATTAAATAATATTATTAAAAAATTAAAAATTACGCATGTCTCTTTCTTACGCAACCACGTTAAAACAGCTCGACCAATTTGCATGAAATTTGGCACACATGGTGAAGAAGTCATAGTTTTTATTCTGATATCTATTTTTTTTCCATTGCTTTTTTAATTAGAGATGAATTCATAATTCTTACAGAATACAATCGATTCCAATATTTTTAATATCGAATAAAATATAATGTTAAATAACTTATTGATAGCAAATGAAAAAACATATTCTTCAAATTATAATATGGGAATCAAATTTCATGGGATGAAGAAATTCAATTTAAAAAAATACACGAAAAAGATATATAATCTAAATAGAATATAATATCATATAAAATATTTGTTTAATTGCAATATTCGAGTAAAATATAATTTAATTACGAAACGTTCATTACTATAGAGCACTCATTAATTATATTAAAAATAAGTATAACATTTAATTAGAAATGAATTTGTCCAAACTAATTAACGACGTGTATTCACCGTTGTTTAGAAAATCGATCGGTATTGAGTAATACCGGAAGTGCAATATTTGATGGAAGTTCTGTACTTTTTTTAAAGTTAAAAAAAACATGGATCCTGCAAATCGGGCTATTAGCTATAAATTAAAAATGGCGTATGTCAGCCTGTAAAAAAATTATGTTTTAAGGGGTTGGGAAATGTTTCAACGAATATTTCGAGATCCGCACAGAAGTCGCGAGTAAAAGCTAATAATCTCATAGACCTTGTCATCGGAGTTGCAGTTATCTTACCAAGCAATGTCCGGTCTCCCTATCGCAAACTTCCGATCTACCGTTGCACTGACAGCGTTTTGCTTTGCCAACGAGATCGATCACGATGGTCGATGTTGCGGTTGTATTGCTGTACCATCTGTAAAACCCGATGCTAGGATCCTGACAAGAAGTGCTATTGTACTCGGATGGACATTGGCAAATTTCCACTTCGCTCGCGAGTGGCGGCGATCGCGTGGGAGTGAGAACAGCCGCGTCGAGCGAAGCCTCGATCAATCTGAAATAAAATTTAAGTTTTTTCTTGCCATCAATTTCCATCAATGGCACAACACAATTACGACAAAAAACGGCGAGAACGAGAGAATGAAAGAAATGGGAAGGAGAGAAGAAGAAGACATTCTGTGAAGGTGAGCCGATCGTTTCACTGATTACGACAATCTACTCACGTTGCTCCTTGGATGTTCGAGTTATCAGAAGCTTTCAGGAATATATGCTGTATGTTTTGCAGCGTTACCATCAACACCTCCCGCGATACTTTGTAGTCCGGCCGGTTCTGTATTTGCCACAGGGACTCGTGAAGCCTGCAAATATTATTATCGCACCATGATAAATCAATTGTTCAGTACTAATAAAATTGACAATTATGAGAGAATATTATTATTTAAATTATTGGCGTAATAACTTGGTGTGATAACTATTCAAATTTTAACGTAATAATGACGCTATTTATTAATAGCAAATTGTATAATAATGATAGATTCATGAAGATTAATGACAGAATAATGTATGATATTTAATAATTTAGGATTATTCATTGATGATTATTCGCAATCCTAATAATGAACTTTCGTTAATACACAATATTCTATACAGTAACTTTTTAATATTTGTACGATAAAATCTTTTATAAAAAACATTAATTTTTTCTATTCATTGTTTATATTTTATATGAAAATCATGTATACTGATCATATTTTTCTATAATAGTTTTTGTATCTTCATAACAGTTATGAATATTTGTTTGTAGAAAAAAATGTTCAATATAAATAATTTTTTCATAAACAGCGACAGCGAATAAGAAGAAAAGTATGTTTTTATATTTTGAAATTATGTTGAGAAATGAACAATTTTATTGAATGCTTCGCAGTGGCATACGAAAGTTTGTCCGATTGAAGACTATTTTTTCAAATTGTTTATAAATATTATCGATACCGAATTTTCCAGGAAACCTGAGCAGGTGATCGAAAATGACAAAACGATAATGCACTTAATAATGGGGTGGTTTACCGTATTTTAAAATGATTGTCATCGACTGGCAAAAGTTGATAATGTTCCAGTATGAGTTTATTGTTTCCCTGAATTTGAACAACCGGATATCGCAAGCTGGATCGCAATGGGACACCGCCAAGGGACGTCGTCTTGAAACGTAAAAAGCCTCCGTACGACACGACCTAACAGCAGAAATCAATTATACCAACGGTCGTCGCCGATTTGCAAATTTGCAAAATTCTCAGGGGTTTGCTTACTTTGTCACCGAGGAACGATTCGGGCAATTGCCAATACAGGGGATAATTGTAGTAGAGATTCGATGGTAGGGTTACGTCACCGAGACTTCCCGGTATGATCGAGAGACCGTTCGTCATGTTGAGTCCTCCGTTCACGGATGGCAGGACTATCGAAAATCCGAATTTGGTGAGCTAATTTTTTCAAACGTAATCACATTTTATATACGTATACTTTGGGTTGGTTTGGGTGCATGATAATCGTGGTATACAGTGTAATCAGAGATTATCAAAATTCGCGATTTATCGATCATTGAAAAACCGGAAATATCTTTTTTTCAATGTTCATTGACGTTTTGCAAACTTTATTCAAATTCTCATTTACGATTCAATTTTCCACCTGAATTATTTGTCTTTAAAAAAAAATGGTCTTTTTTGGAGTGTCGATGAAAAGTGCGATTTTGGACACCTCCGACGAAACCTTTTCTTTTTTTTACACTTACGATGACGTCGTTGACGCTCTCGTTAATTCGCAACACTCGAGGATGGGACAAACGTCTTTGTCCCCAGCTCAGTCCAGCCTGCTGGCAAAGTGTCGATCTACCGAAACAGAAACACTCGGTACAACCTTTCGGATTTTCCTCCGACAAACCGAACGTCCCCTCCTTGCATCTATCGCACTGTCGACCTATAGCGTTTTCCTGCACGAGTCACAAAAAATCCACATCAAAATATCGATTGGAAGTCGCGAAAAAATGCATTCATTTTTATCACACGAATAAAGTATTTTTTAGTGATTACTGGATAGTCAATTTGTGACTAGATCTCGAAGGATGTGAATGCTGACAAGGGCACAATTTTTCGAAAATTTAATGACCCTTGTGGAAAAATTCGGGACTAGGCGAAGCCGTGGCGTAAGATGAATCAAAAGTCCAACTTTTCATGAAGTTTAAGTTGAATTTTTATATGAGCTTCTGATATTGACGAGAGAAGATTAGAAAATACAATTAAAGTACTAGTTGTTTATTAACGGAGACAATCCGTATTTTGAAAATGTTTGAGGGTATACAAAAAACAAAAGATTTTGTATGCCCTCAGTTATCTTTAGTTTTTTACATAAAAAAACTAAAGATTATTACATCGTAGAAAAAAGGTCAAAAAAGGAAAGTGTAATGTAGCCAGTATGAAAAAGGTTACGTATAGCAAGTTGGACAACAAGTTGAATTTTCGTTTGGCCTCGAATTCCCCAATTTCTAAAGATTTCGAAAAACGTCCTTTTGCCTTAATCATTGATGATCAACGGATGGTTCAGAAGGAAAAATAATTCGAACTGGAAGTTCGTATATTAAAAAAAAGTACGAGATGAAAAATTGACGTGGAACGTACGAGCATCGTGGAAGTGTCTAGTTTTTTGAATTTTTTAAATTCTCCGGTTTTTATTTTCTCATTCGAGAGGAAGGACTGGATAAAAAAAGTGATTACCTTGCAAGGGCACTGTCCATCGGGTCGGCAATCGCAGAGGCCGTTCTCGCATTGGATCGTGCCGCCGTGATTGCAGTTGCACGGTCTGCAACGAGGATATCCGTAGTAACCGGGTGTACAACGATCGCACCTGAGTCCGGTGAAGCCGTCGCGGCAAGGGCATTGCCCGTTCGCGTCGCACTGCGATCTCGTCGATCCTGGTGTACAGGAGCAAGCCTTGCAACCCAAACCCGGTATGAGATCGTAAGAGCCAGGCCTGCAGCGATCGCAGTGCTCACCGAAACTCAGACTTGGACACACGCAACGACCTGTATCGGGATCGCACACGTGGCCTGCTTTCTCGCAAGTCTCGCACACTGTCGTTAAAAAATCAATAATAATCATGAAAAATCATCATTCAATGATACTTCATCGAATTGTTAATGGAAGGTTCCGACGATTATGAAAACGAGGCATTTTGCAATCAAGGAAGCTAATGTTGTCATTTTCTACGTCTTGTACATTGGATCATGGTGATCATGTAGATCAGTTTGTACCGTCGCAAATCGAATTTTTCATTTTTCACGCTTCTACGTTTTTTTTATTGACTGACTTTTGCAATTTTTTTTTAAATTCAACTAGGACTTTTGAAAATGGTTTGGTGTTATTTGTAGCTCAATCGTACCAAAAAATAGCCATAAGGAAAATGGCTATTTTCCTAATACGAGAAAAATAAATGTTCGTTGCATCCCAATGTTGTAAAGATTATTGCCTAATTTTTTATTTTCAATTTTCGTTTATAAGATTTCTCCGAAACTTACACTGACAGCCTTTCTCCGAGAATCCGTAATAACCAGGCAAGCAAGTGTTGCATCTCGTTCCACCTACGCCCGGTCGACAGTAACACTGTCCAGCTTCGTGATGACAGGAGGCATTCACCGATCCTGTCACGTCGCAACCACAGGGAGCGCACCCAGCACCTGTCGCGATTCCCCAATTCCCAACCTTCGTTCGAACAAAAAGTTTCGTAGCGATAAAAATCCCGGAATATCTCTGATAATTATATTTTAAGATATTTATCACAGAACTCCAAATTTTTAATTGAAATAAAATCTTTAATCAAAGAAATTAAATTATAATATTAAATCATAAAATTAAAATATAATATATAATTTTGAAAAATTATTTATATTTAAAAAAGAAATATTAAATTAAAAAAAAAACCTTTTTTTCTGGTCCTATATAATCGACGATTTTTTGATCCAAGATAAAAATATATATACATAAATTTCGTAGCATTAAAAAAATGAAAGATTATAAAAATGATGTTGATTTCTGTACCTCACACTGGTTACATTCCCGGCCCGTTACATTTGGCTTGCATGGGCACTGTCCACTCACGATATGGCAGGCCATCGAAGTCGAGCCTAGAGCGTCACATTTGCAGCCTGAAATTCACGTGCACGAAAGAAAAGAGAAGTTTTAAAAAATGCATCCAGGTCGGTTGTCGCGTTATGCCGGACGCGATAAAGTGCACCCATCGAAAATAATTTCACGAATAAATATATGCACGGTGTCTTTTCGCCTGAAATTTAAATTTTGCCGACGCATTCGTACCAGCATTTGAATTTCCGTCGATCTCTCTCTCTCTCTCTCTCCCTATCTCTTTCTCTCGAGAAGAGCAGTCACACTGTCACCCGTGAGCTTCTCTCGTCGTCGGTATTTCGCAATTAGCAATGCGACGCGTTCTCGCGCATTGTATTCAAATGAGACAAATGCGAGAAACGATCGAGGAAAAGAGTATTAAAAACACACACGCACACACATACACGAAAATTAAAAAAATTTATGTCACCTGGGCGAGTGTACGGACGAATGTTCGACACATCGAAAATTCTTTGTGACAAGAAGGATTCTCTCTGCTTCGTATTCGAAACAGGTGCTCCGTAGAAATGTTCTGCACGATCAATCACTATGTAATTATAAAAACATTTTTCGACGAGGATTCGTATGAACACTGAATGAGCAATGCATTTATGAAATATTGCGGAACACAAAATAAAAGAGTTTAATGATGATAGTAAAATGTTTGTGTTTTAATAAATAATCAATATAATTTTGACTATATATTATGATTGTTATTATTATTGTTATAATTATTATAAACGATTTATTTTTATGGAATTATTATTATTATTATTATTATTAAAATTATTATAACCATTTCGATTCTTTTATTCCATTCACGTTATTATTATCCTTTGTAAATTATTTGTTGTAATTTTTCTAATTTTTATAATAAACGTGATAATATTGTAAACCTAAATTTTATAATAATAAAATGTGGACACCATTTTATTATCGCTTTTATCGTTGCTGTAGCTCTTCCTCGTATTCTTATCATTATTATCATAGGTTCTTATTAACTTTATTCATATTCGTCCAAATGTTTTGTTAATATTAATGTTTCCAGAATTATTAGTAGTAGGAATTTGATTGAATTAACAAATGGATAGAAAAATTTTAGGCTACGCGATCGAGCGATTCTTCAGCGAGCGGATTATTGGTTAATTGAAAATGTCAGCCGTGTCCCCTCTCTAATCGACTGAATTTACTTTCCGCCTCGAGGCGAAAGATCCCTCCGACGTCTTCGTGATTATAACGTGTGCTCACGCCGTTAACGTGTCACTCGATTAATTTATTAGCGCGGCCACGAGAGACTGGATCTCGAGCGCAGGTAAAAAAAAGGCACGAGAATCCTGGCAGTAGTGCAGATGCTCTTTTGGTCGGGCATGGCTCGATATACCGTATCAGCTGTCGCGCACTTCCGGCCTTGCTTAACTCTTATCAATTTCTCACTTTTTTTTACGGTTATTCGCAACGAATTCTCGAGGATACGTGGCTCGAATGAATTATGCGAGGAAACTTAAGCAAGTTGTAGTTGCAAACGTGTTTTGGATTTCATTGAGCTGATCTGACGTATTAGCGGAGCCTAGAAAGCGTAGGAATGATAAGAGGACCGTCAAATGTTAACGGTCATGTAGTTTAGTGTAAATTTCTGTGATTATATGAGTATCAGTGGAAATTCTGATTGGGCTGATAACAATCCTAATTTTTGTCAAAGGAGAACCCATTTTGAGGACGCGTTTTAAAAACATCTCGAATTCAATTTACACTGATATTTATTTCTATCAATTTTCAATACTTCTTCATTCTTTGATAAAAACCCAAAATTCTTCAATTTTACGATTCCGATTTTGCCTTAAAAAAATCTATTTTGCAAAATAAAAAAAATTCTAAACATTGCAAAATGGAAAACTCAAAGAAATTCTTTCGCAATGAATTGCCGAGAAGTCTCAGGTCATCTTCCTTATCCTCGAACAGCGTAAAATTTAACGAAATTGTTCTGTTTTCCACGCGAGTAATTAAATTTTAATTATCGGTTGGGATTCGCCAGTGGGATCGGGAGTTATAACCAATTCGTTCGGTTTTATCATGCGCGCGCGAGTCCCCCTTCCCTCCCCCCTTCCCCTTCGTCATTGCTCATTCCAAGCTTATCAAGAATAACTATTAGCCTCGCGGTAGTTATACAGTCGCGCGAGAGGTTTACATCGAAGTCTTCACGGATAATGAGTAACGCCCGAGCGTGGCCTGTAATTTCGTCGTTTATAAACGAATCGAGCGCGCGCGCAATTCTCTCATGATCGTCATCGTCGTCGCGTCTCGTGCCGTTCGCTTCCATATACACACCGCGCATTTGTTCCACCCGAGCATCAGCGTTTTGAAGGTAGCATTACGCAGTAAGTGATACCTGACCGCTTTTCGATTTATCGATCGATAAATTGCACGCTATTACCGCCCCAGAGCGAGAGAGAGAGAGAGAGAGAGAATTTCTATATGCGCGAGTCCGGCGGGGATGATCGTTAAGGAAATCGATATCTCTCCCGATGCCACTGAGACATTATCAAAAGAATGATTAAAAAATAAATAAAGTGAAAGAGCGATCGAAGAATTACGAATTTGAAGAGAGATCGGTAGTCTACTTTTTTTTCGGTAGTAAATACTAATCTATATGTTTTTTTTTTCCGTACTTCAATCAAGCCGTTCGAAGTTTCACCCCTTTTTCTCGAGCTCTAATTTTTATTACGAAACAATTATACAAGCTAATGAAATATATACGCTTATGAAAATGTACGCGAGGAAATTGCTTTTTTTTTCTTCATAATCAAAACGACGGTACGCTCATTTCTTTTTTTTCACTTTGATTATGAGAGAAAATTGTAAACCGCGCTGTACACTCGCGCGCAATTCCACCAGACCGAGAGAGAGAGAGAGAGAGAGGGAGAGAGATATCTCGAGAGAAGAAGCGAAAGATCGAGACAAGATTTAACGATCTCAACCGTTGCTAATTGGACTTTCTCGGTAATAACGTGATCCCGGAGCTTATACACCGCAAGTGCTCTCCCCTCTCTGTCTCTCTTTCCCTCTCTCTCTCCTCTTTCCCTAGTGACGATTCGCGACGATTTTTCCTACTCGGCGATCTTAATTAGGAAACTTCGAAGAGTACGATCTCGTGCTCGCGATACATACACACAACGGAAGCTGATTCCTCCCCCCCCCCCCCACTTTCCCTCGATCTCTCTATCT